>VYZT01037724.1:0-27188 GCA_013400735.1 Pomatostomus ruficeps | reverse complement strand
CCACCCTCTGCAGGCTTCCTTTTCGTGCTTGAGTTTGTCCAGGAGCATCTTGTCCATCTATGCAGTCTTCTTGGTGTTTTTGACGGACTTCCTCCTTTTTTTGGGATTCATTACTCCTGGGCTTGGAGGAAGCAATTCTTGAGTAATATTAATAAAATTAATATTTTGAATATTAATAAAAATAAAATAATGACTTTTAAAAAAACCCTTAAGGTTCATTGCATACACATTACTAGACATTTTTTCACTGCCACCTTAAGGTCAAATATAGTCAAATTAACAATGCCTGTATAGTAATTTCGGGTCTGTGGTGTTCTTTTCTTTCCTATCATTCTATTCAATTGTATAACAGTACATCAGGAAACCTTTTTTTTTAATGTGATGACAACCACCATTGGTTTTCAAGAGAGAAAAAGTTCAATTTATCAATAGCCTTGATAAATAATTAGATATTTTGCAACCTGTTGTTACATTGGTAAGTATTGACAGGTGATCTTTTGTTGTCTCATGGTCTTACAACTGATAAAAAGTCTGTCTGGGAATACACATTGTTATATCAGCTCCCAAATACAGAAACTGAGTTACATAAATTTGTCATAAGACACAGGTTTCCTGAGAAAGTAATCTGCATGAACTAGTTTAACTCTATTTAATACTTAAGGAAAACATGATGGCCCAAAAACTGTCAGTTCAACTTTTTTTAAATTTTACAATGCCCTGCAGCTGAAAATTTAGATTTTTATTGTTTTTTAATATCAGAAATTGAGTTCTTGATTATAAAACAGGAAACAAACTGGGAAAAATGTAAAATTATAAACAAAAAGGATATTGACAGTCTATCTAGTAATTTCCCTACCTTTGGGAAATTATCTTGGAAAGAAGTTTTTCAATTCACATTCTTTATTTCTTCAACATTGACACTATCTTGTTTTTATTATATCCTTGTTTCCCAGTTTTTTCTCTGCAGGAATTAAGTTTTGATGACATACATATCTTGTCACCAATAACAATTCACTTTGTTGTTTTTGCCTCCCTTCTCCTGTATTTTCTTTATCTCTTATGTTGATCTTCTTCCTAAACCTTTTTAATGTAAATGAAACATTCTCTACTTGGCCTTAGGCTGATTCACTGTAAATTAAGCATTCTATTTCATCAGGGGATGAGGGAGGAATGATACACTGTTTTCAAGATTGTTACAATATTTTATAAATCTTGTATTGTAAGTATTTACTTTGCATGAATCCTGTGCAATTCAGTCTCCATAGCACCTTTACTTTTCCACTGGCATTTTATAATCTCTGTTATTAACACATATGAAAAATACAGCTTTCAGAACACTCTTTCCTAAGCTGTCACTTTCATTTCTGCTCCTTTTTGGTTCTTTATCTGCATTTCACAAGTTTTACAATCACCTCCCCCAAAAATGAACACTATCACAATGAAACAAAAAAAAAAAAGTTCCTCAAAATTAAATATTCTCTGATTTTATTCTGAAGCAGATTTTCCCCCTTCACATTATTTCCTCACGGATATAACTGAGTTTTAGGAAGGATGTTACCTTAAAACACTGAAAACACAACTCTCAATAATAGAGGCAAACATCAGTAAGACAGTCCGAAGTATTCAAACGGTTCCCGTTTTTAAATCCTTTGCTTTTCACAGACTGTAGTCCTTGACGGTGACTATCACCATCCCCACTCAACCTTCATGCTAATGACTGATGAATGAATGCCTTTTTGCAGATATATAGCTAGTTCTGAAAAAAGGTGCTTGCACTTTACTGGAAACACCTGTACCCAATTTAGTCATTGAGTTCTATTTGAATCCCATTGTGTAATGTTCTATATAAGTAAACACAACACTTTCATCATCCTCACAAAACATTTTGCAAAGGTCTTCCTCCCTCTATCTTTTCAGAGAGGCAGTATATTGTATTGTGTCACACAATGTAAGATGAAGAAAACTTTAAAAAAAAAAATACTTCCCTAGTTTTTTTTCTCCTACATTCTGCAGTAACTTCTTGAAGGCACTATCTGTATAATAGCAAAACTTGAGTCAGTTGGCTAAACACAAGCAGTAGAGAAACTGTTGTGCCTCAGGATACACAAAAGCATCTGATCAGGGCTGACATAAATGAGTTTGGCACCTTTCTGGATGGCAGGAAAGAACAAAACAGATCTATCTGTGGCTATTTTGGACAGGCCCATATGGCAGCAGAAAACTATGTTTTGTCAAGTCAGTCCCCACCTTGTTGTCACCTCTCATGGAAATAGAAAGATAAATGTAGAATTCATCCTATACCTTTTAAGGAAATCTTATATTTTCACAGCAAAAAAGAATAAAAAACTATGCATGGATTCAGAATAATTTTCAGGTCTAGGTAGAATTAAAAATTAAAAACAATTAAAATATTTTTCTTTTCTTTCTTTTTTTTTTTTTTTTTTTTGTAAGACCAGCTCAAGACTACATGACAGGGGTTTTGACTACATTCCATAAAACCACCTTTTCTGCCTTTTTCTTTACTTTTTACTATATTGCTACATAATATGTTAAGTCTCCAAGTCTTCAAAGGTTAAAAAAAAAGCAACAAATATCTAACAGGAAAAAACCCAAACAAATCAGTGAGGGAGAATTGAAAGAGTGCAATATAGGAGGACCTAAAAATTTTTAGTTGGTATGAATAAAATCTACCTATTATTGTAAAAATATAATGAAAATCCAAGACAGAATCCTTGTGTGAAAAATCAAAGGAAACTGTTTTGAAATTGTCAGCTTAATGACTCTGGTTTATAATTATTCTTTCACCTCTCCACTCTAGTTTCTTTTGGTACCTTTTTGTTTCTTTTTTTTTTTTTTCCACCTTACCCGATTAAAGAGAGTAAAATTTAAACCAAAAAGTGTTTCTTAATATTCAAAATTATTCATTGATAAAATATACTGATATGCAGTATATTTCTCTCATTTTTTGGATAAGCATTGCATGCTGAAGGAATATGTTCCTTGTGAACATTAAGAGTCTAAAACATCTGCTGGACAAGAAATATTATTTTTAATATTTTTATTTACATTACTTTACTAAGTCAGGTTTCACATTTCATGCCTTGGTGGTTTTAAAGTTGTTTATTGCTCTATTTTTCTTATCACAAGGGAACATGTTGAGACTTCCTGTCACTTATCTGTCTTCAAGGACTTGGGTACTGGACTTATGTAATTTTTTTACAGAGGATACAATGCCTTTTTTTCATGCCACCAGAGAGCACTGTTGGATTGTTAAGATTTGGCTTTTTTCCTTTTTAGGTGTTAGCTAAAGTAATGAGAACCAGGGATTCAAAAAAATCTTCACTAAATATTCTTTCTTACCCCATGACAAATGTAACGAGCACATAAGGAATAATAAATCAATCGGCATCTTTGTAGTATAGTTCTACATTCTTTCAACATTCTTTTCTTTAAGTAATGAAAAGACCGCTATTACCAAGGTTACAACTAGTGATACAGTTTGTATAATCCATCTTCATAGATTTTATTTAACTCACTAGTCCAGCTGTGACTTGTAGCACTGGACAACTGTGAAGATCACTTCTGGTTCCTCATCCAGGGGAACAAAGACCTGCCTTACTGCCATAGTAAATAACGTTACATGGAGTTGAAGACCATTCTGCAAAACTGCCTTGCCACTGTGCCAGTCACAGGTGATTAATGCAACAGTCATGGCAAAGATCAAGGCAACTGTGTTCATCTGGAAAAAAGGTCACAAAGTCACCTTCAAAGGACAAGGAAGAGAGTGGTAGCCTGGTCTTCTAATTTCACTTTTTTTTCAAAACTGAGAACTCCAAATCTTCAGTAGGCTAGGAAGTCATTCTGTATGTGGGTATATGTACGTGTGCCTATGCCAACATACACATGTGCATAGCCTTGCATAAAATACACATATGTATAATACAATAATTTATTTTAAAATCTCTTAATTTTGCAAGGAAGCTAAGCACATTTCTCTATGTGGTTATGAAATTAAGCTTTACACTAAATTGGCTAAGCATAGTTTTGAGACTTTTTTCATAATTCAAAAAGGAACCATTAAATGGAGCACAAAACTACTTAACCTCTTGGTATTACACAGTTTTAGCATTTCAGTTTTGAAGCCATTTTCAGATACTATTTAGGATTTTTCTAAGACAGGGGAATAAAGATTGAGTAAGGTCTTAACTTCTGCTTAGATTCAAGACATTTCATTTAAATGTATGTGTCTACATGCATTTTTATTTTAAAACTTGGTGAATAAAAAACTGTTGGAGCAGTTGAAATGGACTTCCTTTGATTAATTAATTATGGGATTTCTAATGCAGCTAAATAAGAAACAAAAATTTGTAGAAGAGCTTCTAGAAAATTAAATGTATTCTCGGAAAAAAGCCTTAAAGAAAGATACATGTCAAAGTTTTCTTACACCTAAATTTAAGGATATGTTTTTTGTATTGAGGAATATTTTGTGAGAATTCTACTTTTCTTATGGTACTAAGAGAAGACAATTACTCTAAAATTAATAATACTGAATGTCTTTATTCCACTCATGACTATCCATTTTAATATACGTAAATTATTCTCAAATTATGATGTAAAGACTGAGTGTTAAATTCTCTTACCATATTGAGGCTTGAAATGCATAAGTATCCATTCTACTGGTAATTTCTAAATTCCAGTTGTAGCACACAACAGTTAAAAAATCCTGGTTTTCTTTCCTCAGCATACCTTATAGTTATAGTAAACTTAGAGTAAGAAAGAGTTCAAAACTATTTTTCACTGTTTCTGTAGAACAGAGTTTAATAGTCTTTTCCTTTTGATGCATCTGCTAAGTGAGCATTTTTCCTTCTCATCATCATAAAGAATCTACCCTGTAATGAGCTTTCTCCTGTTATCCACACCCAAGGTGATGCAGATTATATTGAACTTACCTGAGATTTTCCATTGGCATGCTTGTTTCCACAATATTAATGCTTCTCCTTCTACTTTGGGCTTTTATCAGATAAAATGTGCATTGGAATTTTTTGCTTGGGTAAGGACTTCAAAATATCTATATATTCAAATGAGGAACAGGACAATGATAATCTTAACCTGTTTTCTTGATTATTGTATTTTCTATTATTCCAGGTTTTTCATATCTATATCATCCATTATTTATATGTAAAGTTTATTCTCATGCTTTAAAAGTGCAGAAAACTCAATGTAGTGAAAATATATTGTCTATAAATAAGAGTAGAATCATAGAAACATTAAGGTTGCAAGAGACCACCACCACCTCCCTGAACATCCTGTTATCCAATTCTTGATATGCAACCTGAACCTCCCATAGCACCCTTTCTGCTTGTCCTGTCACTTGTCACCTGGGAGGAGAGGCTAAACCCCACCTTACTGCAAGCTCCTTTCAGGTACTTGCAGAAACCAGTAAGGTCTCCCCTGAGCCTCCTTTTCTCCAGGCTAAACACCTACAGCTCCCTCAGCTGCTCCTTGTAGGACTTGTGCTCCAGACCCTTCCCCAGCTCCATTGCCCTTCTCTGGACAGCCTGCAGCACAATGTCTTTCTTAAAGTGTGGGGCCCAAATCCAGACACAGGATTTTAGGTGTGGCCTTTTCTTACTGTGAAGGTGATTAATCATTGGAATAATATACCCAAGGAAAGTGTGGATTCTTTACTGTTTAATATCTTATAGAGACTGGACACCTGTTGAGAACATATATTTTAATTTAAATGCAGGATTTTCTTATGTCTACATTTCAGGATTTTTAACCTTAAAATCTTAGTGGTGGCTACAAGGTTAACAGGTGTAGTAGCAGCAAAATCAGCATTAAAAGAGTTATATCTGTAGTTCAAGAGATTCCACTGTCTACCTCTTTCCAGATAAACCGTGAAAGTGTAAACAGAGATCTTCTGGTCAATAGAAATTTTGGTCAGTTTGAAGGACACTGTTTCAGCTTTTTGAATTAAGAAAAGAAACCGAAACTTGCTTCATGACATTTCTTTTAAAACCACACCCATCTATCTTCAGCAGAGCTTGAAATCAGTAGTTCTATTTAATTTAAAGAACTGAACCTCAGCTGCATACACAACAGCGGCCACCTGAACTCTGATAAGCTGTGATTACTAGATGACTGTAGTCTTTACAAGGAAGCCCAGTTCAGTGAAGGTGTTTGTAAAGATTGTAAAGACAGCTCACATTCTCTGACAAGATTTATTCAACTTACTGAAGTAATGGGCTATGTTTTCAGAGAGTTTAAATGTAAGAACACAGGACCTTCTGCCACAGGTTAGTCTACCATCCCCTTTTTACCTTCTGTGATCATAACAGGTCTCATGTTCATAACTCAGGTTTCAATATACTTCCCTAGTAATTAATGCCTTGTTCCAATAAGGTCCCAACTCTGTATTTTTATATTACCCTGTGGGACTGGTAAGTTTCTGTTATAATAACTTATTTCTCCATTCTGAAAATCCTTTCTCAGTAATGGCATTAAAATTAAAATTTTCTCCACATCACTTGTGAAAATCAAGTATTAAAAAGAATCTTAATAAGTGCAATCATACTTTAACCCAAAATCATTCTTAGTAAAGCTCTTTAATCAAAATTCTTTCAAAATGATGGCAAAAAAATAGGACTAGATTTATGAACTTATTTAAATGACTTGACAGCAAAAATAGGTCAGTGGGATGCAAAAATCCCACTGTTATTATCCAACTAACTTTATCTTTTGCTTTGAAACTTTGCATTCATTGGACACTCACAAAGTCTTTAAATTAGCTTTTACTCAGTAAGCCACTTACACGCTCTTAGGAAAAGACCTTCACACTGATTGTAAAATCTGCTATCTTTAAGCAATTGTAATGGTAAAGGCCTTGTATTTTGGAAGAATAAAACGATGTGTAATTTGCATTTGATGTAAAAGTTAAACAGACAGCCTTTCTAAGCAAGCAACTGCACTGACCCTGTTCGGACATCGAAGTCTTGCTGAAGTAATTTCTGTGTGTGTGTCTGAGTCCATGATCCTCTCTAAAACACTAAAATGCACTGTCCACTGTCCACTTGTCTCTTCTGCTTTTCTTGCAATCTGTGTTTCTCCTATGCTTTAGACCAGAATAAAGCTTGTCACCTGGACCATTTTAGAAATGTTACTGATTTCATATTGAAAGATAGTATTTCATAAAATATACAGAAGCACTGTGAATAGAACTTCTAGAGCATGCAAAAGTTTAAAAAACAGTTTAAAAAATGCTAACAATCCTTTGTGTTCCTGTAGAAGGAAAAAAAACCCCGCTTTTATTACAATATGTATATTCTTTAAATTTTACACAGTGAATCATCTAATTATAGGAATGCAGAAAATTTCTTTAACAAAAAAAATCACTTCCTACAAACACTACATAAATGAACCCTAGTAGAAAAATGAAACAGTCCTATTCCTTTAATTTCTCTTTTAGGTTGAAAACCTTTTGTCTTCTCTAAATTTAAAGACATTGTATTCCCTGTCCTAGTGCAATTCTTGCTTCTAGAAGTTGTTATAAATCTTCTGTAAGATGCTAAGCAGCAGAGAAAAGCCTAAAGGAATCTCAGTAACCTAAAACAGTGTCTTCATGAAAGAAAATATTCATCTTACAAATTAAAGTATATAAAAATGCATAGCTAAACAGTTTATAAATTCAGTTCTATTGCTGCCAAACTTCCTTTTGACACAGTTAAGGCCACTACAGAAATACAGTTTTTTACACAGCTAGAACTGAGCATATTTATCCAATAACTCTTAATGAACTGGTAAAGGAATGCATCTGTGATTTGTCTTAAACTTTTAAGGAATTAGAGATTTATTTGCTACTTTGCATGGACTGTTCCAGCAATTTATGTACATTGTTGTTACCTAGTCACAGAACTAGTTCAAGTGGTCTATGAAAACAAAGTATTTTGTAAAAAGCCTCCACAGTACTATAGTTACTACTTAAGGGACATGAATTAGAAGTCCCATTTTCATTAATGTGATGGTTTTGGCTGAGGTAGAGTTAATTTTATTCACAGTGGCTGGCATGGGGCTGTGTTTTGCATTTGTGTTGAACACAGGGTTGATAACATTGGGATGTTTTTGTTGTTGATGAGCAGGACTGGCACAGAACCAAAGCATTTTCTGCTTTTTGCACAGCCACACTGGTGAGGAGGCTGGGAGAAGACACAGCCAGGACAGGTGACCAAAGGGACATTCCAAACCATGTGACATCATGCTCAATATATAAAGTTGGGTGAAGAAGAAAGAAGGGGGGACATTTGTAGTGATGGTGTTTGTCTTCCCAAGTCACCATGAAGTGGGATGGGGCCCTTCTTTCCTGTGGGTGGCTGAACACCTGCCCCTGGGAAATACATCAGAAGCAACCTCTTCAGGATTAGCATTGAGTAAAACTGGTTTTTTTAGTATTTCAGATTGTTTGACTGACAGTACTACAAGATTATCATAAAATTGCTATTTGAAGGCCCCTGTTTTCCCAGTTGCCAAACTTAATGTTCATGATGGCACTACTTTTAACACCACTCTGACTTCTCATGTTGCTCCCATTAACTCTTGAAATATTTGAGGAAAGAAGATAGGCTGGCTATCTAAACAAGGGTCAGAATACAGCTCTCAGAGGCAGATATCTACTCAGAAAAGACAATTCTGGATATCTACATGATCATAAAATACGTCATCCATGAATATTTTAGGCTTAACTGTCTTATCCAATGGTCCAGAAAACCCTATAAGCACTCAAAGAGAATTTCTGTCTCAGATGTAAGTACCAGACACTCGGATGATATTTAGGTGTGAAAGAGTTCATACCTGTATTTTTTCAAGATTATGTTTATAATAGTGTTGTTACTGTTTTAGAAAACATGTATTTTTAATATTTTTATGATAGGGTATTTTCTGGACTCTGGATAAGCAGCAATCTCTTCAATACTGCAGAGAAATTGGAAAAATCTAAAGCCAGCAAACAGTCTTCATTAGGAAGTTCAGACCCTGTAGACCAAGCTGGAGGGAGCACTCACATAGCCCATGCCAATTTTTAACCTCTAACGAAAAGCTTTGACACTAGCATGTCCTCCTTGTGTGGCTGCAGAAGAAGCAAACCTGGAGAACTAACCAGATGGAGCCAAAAGTGTGACTTTAGTCTCTACATGAAGAAAATTACTGCAAACGTTGGATCTTATTTCTTAGAGAGGTTTTCCTTCATTCTTGTGTTACTGCCAGAATGCATTTTAGTGCATATCCTGGTACAAACATTTTGGGTGTCAACTGCTGTGAATGTCAGCGTTAGAAACCTAGATCTCACTCTTTATTGCAACTTATTCACCAGGATTTGGAATCCTTCTTCCCAAGCCAAGACTTTGACAGCACAATATTGTGCTATTTGGGTTCAGTGTAGTTGGATCTTGATCATGTAAAGAGATTTCATCAATGTTCCCAACAGACATATTGATAGAATAGACAAAACAGTGAAACCTCTCTATTGATGAAATTTACATATTTCAGTGGTTCTTTTTGATGGTGGGTTTGGTTTTTTCTTGTTTATTGCATATGTGTGTGTGTATATATATATGTATGTATGTATATATTTATATATGCATGTATATATGCATGTATATATGTGTGTGTGTATACATATACCTATATATATACACACATATATATGTACATATAGTTACTGTATTTTTGTTGCAGCTTTATACATAATCTCAAATTTAAAAAAAAGTAATTACTCAAAAATCCAGACAATATTGTCTTTATGCTCTTAATTTGCACTCCACTATAGCCTGAAGCTTATGACTCTTGTAAGTCACATTACTCTGTTGTTAAAAAGGCACTACAATGCAGTGGAATATTATTAAAATACTGAGGCACATTTCCTAATGTTTTTTGAGGAAAAATTCAGTTATGTGAACATAGAAAAAAAAAATTCTCTTTCTTTAAGAGAGGCACAAAACAAATAAAGTATCTGCAATCTAAGATAACTCAAGCATTCTACAGGAATATTAAAAGGACAGAAATTATTTTAGAAATCAAAACATACTACAGAGATTTCATTTGTTGCTATATTGTAGCTAACAAACTCTCTTCTTTTTTTGTCTCTACATCTGAACACCGGTACCAGGACCCACACAAAGGTATAACATCATTAGGCTGAAGTTTATAAAAGGCCAAGTTACCACTGTTTCTCAGTAATTACTGAATATTAATGTCCTTTCAGCTTCAAATATATTAATGCTCTGCATACACAAGCATTTATCCGTATTAATTCTTGGGGAGGGGTTAATTTGCAAAAGATATATTAACTTGGTTCTTAAACTGGCTCATTTATTTTTTGTTCTATTTCATTTCAAAAAACCTGAATGAACAAGGATACCTGTATACATTTTTTAGACAAGTCAAATCATTCATTTTGTTTTCAGAGGTGTCATGAGCTGTTTAAAAATACACTGTCTCTCCTCAGGTGTTGGCACTCCTGGGGTATGTAAGTCATGCTCCCAAAGCTGTTTGCACACCTGCATGACTGGATGTGCATTAATCACCTGGTCAAACACATTCCCTTCCATTTGATAGGCACACATCCCTTTGCTTGATGGATGACACAAATTGTCTCTGTTCACATCATCCAATAAATAAGCTCTTGTTATATTGTCAATGTGTATCAACCGTGTGACAGAAACCCCTTCCTCATAAAGTGCTAACAAGTTAAGTATATGCTCAGTAACTTTTTTCTCTGAAAAATATTTAGCCTCTTTCCTAAGAATGTAAGAATAAGTTCTGGACAGGATTATTAGCAGTTTTGCAGAAAAATGTGATTGAGAACTTGTGAATTAATGGGGGGAAAAGCTGTATTCTCTATTGTATTATTCAGGCTGTATCTTGATCTGAGGGTTATGATGGTCTCCTGTGAAGGTGGGGGTGTTGCGGGGGCTGCAGGGGCCGGGATGCTCCCGTGGTGGGGCGAGACAGAGCTTTCACACGTGGTGGTGGAGTCTTTTGAACTCCCGCAATTTGAGCTCATGGGGTCTGTCCCTGCCTAGCAGCAGAGGCTCCGTGCAGCAATCGCAGGGTCCTAGTGCCACCTCCGAACAGCTTCTGCCGCCTGCACCGCTGCCGGCTTAACCCTTCCCCGCCCCCGTAGTCTCCCGGCTACCTTAGATATAGCCTACTGGCGATAGCAAAGAAGGGTCTTCCTCAGGTTGGCTTCTTAGATGATTATTGCTGCTTCTTGGTATTAGCCATGTGGAGAAAGACGCTACTGAACACATGTAATGCTCTTTTAAAACCTTAGGGTCCCTCATGACCAGGGGTGGCCCATCCCATGAGACACCGGGGCAGCGCAATGCCCTCTGGGAACTGTAGCCCTGAGACTCCCGAAAACATGGAGGATTGCAAGGAATCTTGGGAAGGAGAGTTTTCTTTACTAAGGGGCGTGAGCTTAGCACTGTCTCCCCAGGGTGGACTGCCTGCCTCTCACACTCTATTCTATTAATTTCATAGATGGCAGGATAAGACTTCATTTGTGATAATTTTTGAAGCTTGTGGTGTGTGGGTTGGGCTTGGATTTTTTTTTCATTAATAATAAATATGTAAGTAAATAATACACTGCAATATAAGCTGTGCAAGGCAACCCCAAAGACATCTGAAAGAAAATTTTTGAACTAATCTTATGAAGTCCTAACAAAATAATATGATGTTACCAGTAGTAGCACAGCGCTGAATAGGAAAATTTCTGGTCATTAGAAACTGATAAAGCTTCCATAATTCAAAGCCATTCCTATTTGTCTTGAACCTCTATTTCATTACAAAAACATAAAGTAGAAATGAACTATTTCTTCTTGTGATAAGTTGCTAGAGCATGATTTGATACATGTATGCAAAGCATACAGGAGAAGTGATGTATAAACAGCGGCAAAAACAGATACAACAGTTGAAATTGTAAACTAGAAGTAGGTTTAAATTTCCAAACAACTACCTCTTTTTGGGATATTCAGTGTTCACAAGAATGACTTCATGATTTTAGCCAGAAATGAAAAATACAAAAGAGCCTTTGATATACTGTTCTGGGTCACCTTGTTTTGTGCATTTCTTTCTTGATCTCCACTGGTTTTGCTGACGTCTGAGTCTTGTTTTAAGCCTGCTGATTGCATTGAGTTTGTATTTGCTACGCAATAAGCTGGCACTAAGAAGGATTTTGATCTTTAATCTGGTTCAAGGGATGCTAAGCAGCTCTGATTGCAGCCATAGGCAACACATGTACTAAATGAGATTGAAGGACAAATTAAAATAAATAATGTTTGAGTAAATCACTTTGTCCTGGTTAAATGCATTTAACAATTTCATTTTCTCTTGCAAAGCAGATTTTAAAGAAATTAACAAGTGTTTCATTTTTTTTTTCTGATGTAAGTATAATGAATCTTTTTCCACACAGAAAAACTAATGTCATTGAAGTTGTTTCTCCTGTATGTATTACAATAGCTTCAAAGCTTTTGGGTAGAAAGCTGAGGAGAAGTCACAGATGTGTAAAATATAGTGCTATATTCATTGCCAAAGGCTAAACAGGGAGAACTGGTTAAACAATTCTTAACACTCATACTTCACTTGATTAATAATGTTTTAGGGCTTTTGACTAACAGTGATTCCTACAGACAGACAATCGCAAACTTAATCAATATTCATTGCTCTGAGAATTAAAGTTTAGTAATGAATTAGGTAGAAAAAGAAACAGGAAAAGCAGTTTTATTTGATCTGGTCAGTTTAGTAATATTCCACCTGAAAATATTTACAATCCTTAGGGTAATATTTTCATTATGTCTTATATTTGAAGAAGAGAAAGCTAAACAATAAACTAAAAAAAATTGTCTGGTGTTGTATTTAAAGGAAAAGCTAAAAAGGATAAAACATACAGTTTAAAAAATATATTCCAAGAAGGAAATTAGTAGAGCAACTAATATTTTTCAGCAGATTATCTATGTTAAATAAAAAACCCCCAATAATCTGATAAACCCTGTTGAGCCACAGTTCCAAGGAGGAAAAAAAAATAGCACTTTTGAACCTATGTTCATCAATTACTTCTCTTCGTGTGAATATGTTTGAATAGTTCAATGTCTATAAAATAAGAAATGTCCAAGCAGCTCATGCACTTGTTCAGAACAGAAGAGTGGCTACAGAATAAAGTTTTAGTGATATATTCTAACTCTAATATTTATTTTATTTTATTTTCTTCTTAGATGCATGATTCTGAGGAGAAATCCACGTTGGTACATCCTGATGCCCTGGTAGGATTCAGAATTTACTTCTACATTATATAATTCACTTCTGAATTATAGAATTCAGAATTGAATTCTGCATTACTGCTAAAATTCTTTATCATCAGATCAGAGATAATTGAAGGCTAGATAGGTCAGATAGGCAAAGTAGCTTTGATAAGTACAAAAACATAAAGTTGTGGTGACCTTTTATATCAGCAGCTTCATGTCGCAGCGGTGCCAGGTGGGTAAGGTCGCAACCTTCCCAAAGAGCGCCTCTGTAAGGAAGACACCTGGTGCAGAGCAGCTTCCCTCACACACACTGTCCCTCAGCTGGATAGCTAAAGTTGTAGAAAAAGCAGTCGATCGCAAAGAACAAAGCAGGATGGGTCTCCTGTATGAAGTTCCACAGAGGCGGTTCATCTCAGCCACATACGAATGGGTCAAGGGACAGAAGACAAAGACAATGGGAGGGTCCAGGTTTATATACGGGGTCAGTAGGGGCAGAGAGAGCATCAGGGACCAATAATCTGAGGGTATGGGGGCAGGGCTAGGGCAAGGGAGCCAATAGGAAAACTCTGAGGGCGTGGCAAGGGAGCAAGGGCCAGTGGGGGGATGGGAAAGAGAGAACCTTCTAGGACAGGGACATATTAGGTATAAAGGGGCAGGGAGGCCAAAGGGAGAACCAGGGAAGCAGAACTGGGGTACATTAAGATAGAGAAACAGAGCACTCTGTGGGAAACCTTTTCTGTCACCCTAACCTAGGGAAGGATCTCTGGTCCCACCACCAGACTCTATTGTTCCCTTGACCAGTGGGCTCACTGGCCTCCACAGCTTCATGGTATAATATAGTCTTTATGTACCAACATGAAAATTAAAATCCTTTCTTGGCCACAGAACTCAGCATGGATAACAGGGAGCATTTACATCACCTTGCATTGTAATTCATGAGTCCTGGTAGTTCCAAAACAGATTTAGATCAACCAGTTCATAAAACTGCTTATTTTTCATTATTTTCTAAAATTGACATTGATTTGGTGAAATTTGTAAATTGTTAGAAGACAGGAAAATGTTGCAATGGGTGTATCGGATTATGCAGTTATGACATGATGAAAGCATTAAATATAGACAAGTTACAACACTCAGTAGTCTAGGGACCCTAAAAATTTAATAAGCTGTAGCTGTGGGCAAGAATTGAGCAGCTGCAGGGACAGAGAAGGAGGAAGTTCTAATCTATTGGTAGCATGTATTTTGTTGGCAAAAGTAATGCATCTTCATAACTCTTCTTTCTGATTCATTATTGAAATTTCTCACAAATTTTCATCTAACGCATATATCTATGCCTCTTTTTTATATATTTTGCCACAGTAGCAGTAGACAAAAACTCATACTCCAAAAAACCTCATTTCAGTGTTTAAGAAATATTAAGGATCTGAAAATTTGTTCTTTAATATTCTGAACATAGTCCTCTGTTCCCAATAAACCTTTTATGACTGCTAGATTGATCTTCTTGAACAGGATTTCTTTTTCACCTATATTCTGTAAGTAGAAGCTATGTTCAGGATTACATTACAGAAATCACTCATTATACAAATACTTCACTCGCATTAGGCTAATGCTACATGAGATGAACAGACTTTCCCCCTGCATTTAAATTCTCCCTAGAAGTACAGCTTTTTCTTGTTCAATTTATCTAAAACTCTATCTTGGTTAGAGAACATCTGTGTTTAGAGATAAAAAGGAAAAAAGAAACAAAGCAAAAAAAAGCAAAACCCACATATTATATGATTTTTTTTTTAATTTTAGGGAAGAGTATCAACACATTCTATTACTTGTATTGCAAAACACAGAGTCAAATTTCAAACACATTACTTCACATCTCTTCATATTTTTTCTCAGTCCTGGATCAACGAACATGCACTTTAAATTCAATGGGAAGCAAAGGTAAGATTAAGTTGTCTATATGGAAATCTCTCAATTCAGAGGTGAAACACAGTAACTTTAACAGCCTACACTGCAATGTGACAGAGAGAATAAAAACTTCTTAAGAAGCTGTAGAGTAGAAAATATTATTTTTCAAATTTGTAATGTGATGACCCCAGGCAACACTCATCCAGACCTTACTCTCTTCTCCACAGGACAGAGAGCAAATAAAAAGAAGATGAGAAGACTAATGGATCAACATAATGACAGTTTAATAGAAAAAGCAAAGGCTGTGTGTGGAAGCAAAAGGAAAAAATGAATTAAGTCAAAAAAGGAATTAATTCACTACTTCTCATCAGTAGGCAGATGTCCATCTGCATCCTGGAAAGCAGGGCCACATATTACAGCTGCTTGTGAAAACAAATGCCATAATCAGTAAGGAGTCCCTTTCCTCTCTTGTTTTCTTGAGCATTTATTCCTAAGCCCAACATCACATACTATGGAATATCCCATTGGTCAATTTGGAACAGCTGTCCTGGCCAGCCTTCTGCCTATCCTCAGTTACTCACTAGACCTTGGGCAGAGGGAGAATGCAGATGAAGGGAGAGACAGAGAAGAACTTGACACTGTGCAGGTACTGTTCAGTAATAGGCAAGAAACACTGGTGTGTGATCCACAGTGTTTTAGACAGGAATTCAAAGCACAGAATACTATGGGCTGCTTATGAAG
This sequence comes from Pomatostomus ruficeps, assembly GCA_013400735.1. Taxonomy (NCBI): domain Eukaryota; kingdom Metazoa; phylum Chordata; class Aves; order Passeriformes; family Timaliidae; genus Pomatostomus; species Pomatostomus ruficeps. Next base: position 11,253 of record VYZT01037724.1, on the reverse strand, counting down.
TAATTTGACTCTATCCCAGTCGGACCCAGTATGAAATTATATCTTACAAAAATGATCAAGGCAGGCTGTGATTTATACAGAAATTTTGCTTGTGATTTTTATTATTTATAATAGTTCTGGTTATTGTTATTGTTACAGTTGCAAGAACAACTTTAGTTAGAATTATCTAAAAAAACCAATTTAAAAAATTCTGTATTTGAGGGAAAAAGTCCCTCCTAAAATGAAACCTTTAAAAAGGCTTACAGCTGAACAAGTATGAGATAATCAAAATGTTCATGATTTTTTGGCATAAACTCATACACTAATGAATGAATATATTGCATCTGGGATTTACACAGAACAAGTATCAACATTGTCTCTTACGCATTACTTTACATACTTAGGCTAACAGCTTATTAAAATTCACGATTGTATTCACAAATGAAGAATGCACTTTTGATCTTCCAACCATTGCAAGCATTATCTACAAAAACAGCAGCAACACCAGGCCTACAAGGAAATCCAAAATATGCAAAGGTTTTATCAGAAAAAACAGACATAATGTTTCCTGCACCTGTCAAATCAGTAAAGTAAAATTACAGCTATTTTCAAAATAAAGGAAAATTCTCACTTTATAATTAATCTTATGCTGGGAGGACAATAAAGAAAAAAGACGGTAAAACAGCTTTCAGAGCTGTGATGAAAAAAAGCATAGTCAATATGAGGTGGACTTTGTTGATGTATAAGATTAAATACTTCCAAGATATCAGTCTAAGTTCATACTCACTAGCAAAAAATATCTTTTCAGACAACAAGTACATAATGTAAATATTTCTATTTTAATGTATTTTTCATAAAATTCATCACCAACCATAAAGGATTCCTTAACTATTAGTACTAGAATCAATCTATGCATAATTCCTGTAGGGAAACTTCACCTAAAAGAAAAAACCCCACCTGCTACATTATAAAGATCAGTTAAAAGACTAACAACATTTTAAATTGCATAAGCATAGAATAGATCTGCTGTAAGGGGTGAAATTATTACCCCTTTCACAGAAAGGGAGTGCTACAGCACTCCTGAGCTCGTGAAGAGGTACAGGGGAAGGGCAATACCTTCCTGGATAGAAAGATGTACAATCATCAGAGAACAAGGTTTTTGCCCTTTTCTGCCAGGGTCCATTCCCAAATTCTCCTGCTTCACCAGCGCTGTTCAGAAAGTCACCAAATTTGGAGTTAAATGGATTTCCAGTACAGTAAATCCTAGAGATACAGTTTCTCTACTGCACCTGCCTTTTGGTTGATTGTTTATAATTTAGAATGCAGAGACAAAAGATGCAATGGTCTATCGGATATAAATTCTACAATGCCACAAAAATGACAATATATGATATTTCTGGTAGTAGAATTCTATCTTCTTTCAGTTTTAATGGATCACAACAGATTATAGAACATTAGATGTAAATTGCATTAAATTTGACTAACATAAAAAATGTTACTCTTTACATAGACTTCACATTTCAAAAAAAAATTAACTAAATTTTAAAACAGCTAGGAAAAGTTGTAGATGTAATGTGATCAATTCCTAGGTCAGTCAAAGAAGTAATCCAGGAAAAAACGTCAGGATAAAAAAGTTTGTCTAAGTAGATAGGTACATAATCAAAAAAGTAGCTTTCAAATTGTATATGACATATAAAAAGTGAATTTATGATCAGAAAACAGAGGTTTACTCATTTTGTCATTGGGGAGAAAGAGCTCCAATACCAAGCAATATACTAGCATAATAATATTCCTTTTTTTTGGTTATTTTTCAAGTTTTGAACTGAGTACCTACTAAGAAAAAAAGACAAATTAAAACTCTCTTCAACAGCATCCAGTTTATCTCTGATCATAGAGGAAAGGCTTACGATCACAATATGATTTGACAGTATATGGTATTGATCAAAAGCAATATTGATGTAACTGACTATTGTGAGTTCTAAATTAAAGTCTTTTCTTATTCTTGTCCACAGGTATTGCGTAAAGACCCTCCTAAAATATCAGGGAGATTTTGTATCTACAGCTTTCTATTGCCAAAGATTTTCCTTAAGCCTCCTCTCTCCTGTTCTCTTATACCTTTACTTCCATACCATCAGAAAAAGGGGTTTTCAAGGAAGAATCAGAGGACAGAGTGTAAAAGTCACTTTGATCCAACTACCACCTAGGATTAGATCTGCTGTTTTAGAAAGGTTGTTAGAAGTAGTTTTACCTTCACTCACCTCACAATTTAGTGGGACATTTTTGTGGACATCAGCACTGCTCCATTTCACCCTTTGTTGTTTGGTACTGATCCTCCACTGGAAAATCGATATTGTAGGGACCATCCTACATTTTACTCTTACAGTGGAATGACAGCAAAACCTAAGAATGACAGTATTGAAGAATTATGTATCTCTCTATCTGATAAATAGGAAGAGTAATATTCAAGAATGAACTCTGCAAAACTTCAGAAATGAATTAAATGTGCCTTACAAAAATGTGTAAACAATTTCCCATATGTGGTCTGCATTAATTTCAATTTCTGTATTCAAATAACAGCTGCTATAAACTTCTTTCTAAAAAAACTCTATACCTATGGTTATCCATTGTGTTGATAATGTAACAAAGCATGGGTGAAAAATATGACAGTAAATCTTAAAATCATTATGCAAGACAAGACCATAGGAAACCAGTTTTTCTCTGCTGGATATAACAAACAGTTTTTAAATGAATGAGTGAAATTTATGTGACTGTATCAGCTACCAAAATGCTGTATGACTAATTGGGAAGTTGTCACAATAAAATTCTGCTGCTTGCTTTTCTAGGAAATGGCAGGAAGCAGATCACTTTGTATTGTGAAGATTCACAATGCTTCTACTTTCTTTATTGCAATATATTTCCATGCTCTGGTTGTAATTTGTAGGAAAGATTCTGGAAAATTAACTTTATTGAATATCAGTGCAAGTATTTGAAAGAAATTTTACAGTGGAGTTATTTTCATGTATGAGTTGAAAAAGGTGATTATTTTCTCACAAGTACATTTTTCCTTTGCACAATACGATGATATACCAAGGTATTTGTGAACATCTGATAAACAGCATATTTATAGATTTTAAGAAAATTAAATTCATATCAGATGATTTTAGTAAAGGCTTGGATAGCAGCAGCAGTAAATGCTAAATAAAGGAGTCAGAAATTAGCAAACATACTTCAAAATCAGTTTTTGTGAGTAATTTTTAAAGTGGTTATCTGTGTCACATTTATTTATTTAATTTTTTTTGTTATATAAAATTACAAACATAGATACATATTAAATAAATTACTATATCTGAAATAATTTACCCTTATCTCCCAAACAGATTGTAGATACAGACGAGCACTCCTGAGAACCATCCTCCAGCTAATCTTGATTCATGGTGCCACTTTATGCATGGCTAGTAGAACTGAGACCATTTTCTCTTTTCCTAAATGTCTTTCGAAGTTTATGGTCATTGAAAAATCCATGCAAATAAATTGGTGAACTTAATGATATATTCGGATCTCATACAGCGTATCGAAGCATTATGGTGACTTAAATTCCTCTCGAATCAACAAGAGATGGAATGAAAGAGATTGCTAACATACGTCGAAGGTGTTTTCTCTCACTCAGATGAATGTGTTCATGCAAACAGAGAAGAATATTATAACATCAATCTATAGCACCTCTAACACTTGATGTTAAAGGAAGTTAGGCACAAGGCTGCTCCTAACAGCAGCATTTCAGGACTCTCCTGACAGCCACTGGAGCCCATTTCCTCAGGGACGCAGGGTCTTTTCCCAGGCTGAAGGACATAGCTGCCACTCCTGTTTGCAGGCAGAACCAGAAGTGAAGGTCAGTTCATATCCCAGAGACACACAGGCACGCCTGTGCAGGACAATGACATGGCTGGCCATACAGGCTGTCACAGACACGGTGCTGCCTTCAACAGTTCCTGCATACAGGACTCGCAAAAACAAAAGCACAGGCAGCCAAAACTCCCTGCTCTGGGGCTGTCAGGGGCTGGATTTCACTGATACAGGCACACACATAAAACCCTCTGGATGCACAGGCACACGCACATTCATGGCTCCCCTGAGCACTGACACAGCCCCTCTGTCTGGCACCCTTGCCTTCATCCCCCTACTTATCCGATAGCTCTCCTACTCACTTACTGGTCCACCTTGCTGCTGGCTGCACACACACAGTACTTGTGTACTCATCCCATAGGCACCCCACAATCATGGCTCCTCTGGATCCTCCACCCACCTGGTACCTGTGGCCCAGCCTGAGGCTCTCTTGTTTGCTTGCTGGTTCAGCTTGAGATTTGCTAGGAAATGCCTACAGACAGCCCAAGCACTGCAAGCCTGGGTAAGATAAAGACACTTGGAGCCCCAGCAGCCAACACCCACACACGGGCTACCCCCTGAAGTCCTGCTACAGCTGCCAGCACTGAGTTCCTCAATCACACCAGTGCCCCCATTATCTGGAGTTTTTGGGATATGTACCATTCCTACACGATGGTTGGAGTTTAACAACCTGCACTTGCTCCAGTAGCTGACTTTGAGACCCCACTCTCTCTTGCAGGTGACCACAGGCCAGGGACACCCATACCCTCCATCTGACTCCGGCAACTGGCACCAGTTTTTGCTCACACATGGAGTTCCCTCCAGTAGCTGGCACTCAGTCCTTGCAGCACACACACATTTAGGACAGAGAGTGACATTATGCAGAGGTTTAAGAAGAAGTTGCAAGAAGGTAGGATAGACTGTGGTGTTCAGACACAGGACTCAGTCAGATGACTGTACTGACCAATTCCATTTTACATTCCACAGGACTCTTTTAAAGCCTTTTTTATGTGTTTCCTCCTTTGCTCCCTGATTTGCTTCTTTCATCACACAATCCCACTGGCCCCCTCACACTGTCCCTTAGCTTTGCAAAGTCCTCCTTTGCCTGCTCCTTAGTGATGGCCTATTCATTTATGCTTCTGATCAGGTCAGTTCCTTGTCTTTGTCTCCATACAGGCTGTTAGTTTTGTGTCCCTGTGTATTTGGTCTATGGCTTTCCTCTTTTCCTTAGTATTCCATTTGACAATGTCCTTAATCAGATAATCTTACAGAAATAAACATTTTTGTGCTCCATTTGCTCTTACCAGCTCACATTTCTGACAATGTTTAATTCTCATTACTGTCTGGTCAGGTTTGTGTGTCTCTATGATCTTTCTAATTGAACACACAAGTTGTCTTTACCAGCAATTATACATTATATTTGGGCATAAGCTTTTTGCTTTACTGCCCAGGCTCTGTATTTTTTCTATGAAGGTCTCTACAGGATGTGGCACTAGACTCCCAAGCGGAAAAATTCAGACCTTAAGAAATGGAAACAGGAGTTTCATGAATTAAGGAGTCATATATTTTTATTAAAATGTGTTACAGTGATATTGTATGTTTTCCAAAGGTGGTGATGAAGCAAATAAAATTCCAGCATTTTTCCCTTATTATTTGATTAATCTTGCTGGGTGAAATCTATCTCACTATTTTCTGATGTTAAAACTAAATTAATTAATTGAAATATTCTCAGTTAAACATTTAATAAGGGTATCAACAACTTACAAAGAAGTAGGCTTGGGAGAAGGAATCTTTTCTCTTTTTGCAACTCAGAAATTCTTCAGGTAATACAAGTATTAGTCCAATAACTGTTTTTCCAAGGAAATAAATGTAGTCTGAAATATTAAGACTTTATACCCTTAGGAATTTGAGAAAATAACTAAGAAAAAAGATAGGCGCTTGTTAAGGTGTTTAAACTCACATGAACAAGTCCTGTCTTCTGCTATAATACTGAATTGGTTGAAAACATAGATATTTTTAAAGTCATCATTGTAGACTAAGGAGTTCTTTATCGCAAATCCTATATGAGCATAAAAAATGGTCATATGTGCATATTTCCACAGAAAAAATTCATTGAGAACCCATAAAGTACATGCATCCCAATGGAAAAAAATACTCTCTGCTTCCATCTCCTGGTGGAGAGACACAAGCAGAGTTTCATTTGCATAAAATTTTTATTCATAATTCCTTCAGTAACACATGGGAGTGATCATCACTATACACAAACTCATAATTAGTTGAGAATTGGAATTGCATGGAGAGAGGTGACAAGGGATTTCTTTCATGTAGCTAAAAGAACATCTGCGAGGCAAGGACTCACAGATGTTGAAGCATCCTACAAGTTATTTGTTGTCAGGCCCTGCAGACTATGTGCTATTGAGAGGTGAAATATAGATGTTCCTTAAAGGAATCTACAGAGGGCAGAAGAAGAGCTAAGTGATATTTTCCAGTGATAATTTTCCTAACATTTTCCTAACAGGATAACTAAGTTGCATTTCAGACCTTCAGGCCTTCTTATCCACTAAGAGCAAAGGAAGCATGGAGCTTAGTTGATCAGGAAAGGTGTTGTTTGGCTGTTTTGGTTTGTTTGTTTGCTATTATTTAATCTCATAGAAATTCCATCTTAGATCAAAAAACTTGACAGGAACTTTTTTTTTAGAATAATTCATTTGGATTGAGAAAATTAGTAATTCAGAATTTCAGAAAATTTTAGAAGTTGTTTCTCTTGCTATGAGTTTTGATATAGTATTAGCTTGTGTTTAAGCAACTGTCAGCATTTTATGAAAGAGTCACAGCCTGTATCTGTATTATGAAGTTATTTCACTGCTTTATTCCAATGCTGTAGTCTCCTTATCACACCTGCACGGATGTGTGCTCCTGATCTCTGTTGAGGAAAGAACTTATGTTTATTTGACAGGTGAGCTGACCAGCTGCACACACCCATATCTAAACCCAACAGACAGTATAGGTAATTTTGTTTCTCCAGCTTGAAAGAGTCTTCCAGTACAAAGTTACTTTTCTCCACTCAATGCCATCCTTCAAAACAGCACATTGCACACTTTTATGCTCCTTCTGACAATATACCTGTCAGAGTTTCAGCACAGTGTAAGAAAACAATCTGAAAGCAGAAGCTTTCTCATTAGTCATTTTTTCTGTCTCAGCTATCAGCACACAAAAGCTGGTAGGGATCAACTACCTGTAGGGACCTTGTGTTGTCTCAGAATTTGCTGTCGGGAGGATTCCCAACAGTATTACAAGGAGGTCACTTGCCATATCTGCCATATGGTCAACACTTTGCAGATGGTTACTGTCACTCTCAAAATCTTGTTATGAGCACAGGGGAACACTGGCTGTGTGCAGAGTCAAGAATTTATTGTTAGTACAATTAATGTTTTAATGTCTTGCTAAAATACAGCAAGAAGTTCTTATTAGTCAAATTAAATTAATAACACTGATAGTCAAAACTATCTAACCAGTACAGAGAATTCTCCTTGATAATGCATTTAAAAGTGTTATTTTCCAATGATATTTAGATCTTTCCTACCATTTTTTAGCTATTGCCTTCACTCTCACAATGTTCCGCTAGTCCTAGGTTTAATGGTGCTAGCTGGTCTTCCTCAAAAAAACTTCTTCACGAAGAGTGTGGGTGAGTTACAACAAATCAACTTTACTTCTTCCCCTAGGAAGATTGTTATGTTCATAGTGGAGTAATGCTTTTCGGTGACTACAAAACTGCCCAGGGTTCTGCAGGACAACTATCCAGCACCCTCGGTCAGATAGACAGCCGCAGAAGAGCAGTATTTCTTTATCTATTTACCTAGGTATTGCCTCAGCAGTGGAGGGCAGAGCAGTCATTAGTAATAAAGCAGGTAGAAGCAAAGAAGCGAGATAGCAGTACCCAGGTTTTATTCTCTTCAGGATGCAAGCTATCAGAAAGACATGGAGGGGGTGGTTACACGGAGTTTTAAGGGGAAAGGAAAGGGGTGGTCAGAGGGGAAGGGTCCAGGGGTCTCATCAAATCACAGATTGATGTGGGATGACAGTTCTCCAATGAGTTCTGAGCTAAGACGGAACATATTTGCATCAACCAATTAATGTTACAGAAAGGTAGACGTTTCTAGTAACTCTTGAATAGTAAAACAATGTGATGAATATTAAAATAACAGAGGTGGAACAGAATCTTTGACTGACAGGGTTAAAACATGGCAGCTAGGGAATTTCCCCTAGCTCACTGCCACAGTGGAGTGCTTCTTCCTACTCATATGTGAATCTGGTTTAAGTTGGTTGTGAATATTTTCTAGCACAATCTACCCCATTGCTCTCCTTCATTGCTAAAAGTTCCAAAGTCACTTGTGTTTCCAGTACCATCCTAAAGTATAGCCTCATGTGAGTCATCTCTGTGTTGTAGTGGATCAAGAGTGACATACCAGGTAGTGACGGTTCATTCGGATGGCCTCCAAGTTCAACACCTCTGCATTAGTAGGTGCTAAACCACAACTACTAACTAAAAAATAAGGGAGGAATTCCATACATGGAATTTGCCTGTTTCGTCATGAAGTTGTAATCGACACAAACATGGTATAAGCTAGAGAGGCTAAATGCACTAGGATTTAAAACTCATTTTTTATTCAAGTGTGTGTTGATGTGCAGTACAAGTTGGATCTGCCAATGTGCAGAATCTATAAGTCAGCCCTCATCTGTGATAGAGAAAACAGCTCAGTCCCTGGGACATGCAAAAATGACATCAAAGACATGGTCAATAAGTACTCAAAACCAGCTGGACTGAACACCTCAGTGCCTGGGCAAGTTGGTATTTTGATGTTCTCTACTTAGTAATTGAAAATGGAACCTCATGTAATTGATTTCGGAAGGCCTCATGAACAGCTACGAAGAATCAAAGCATTAAAATTACATAACCATTAGTCTAATATGAATTAACATTGCTAGACAGAAAGGTTGATCTGCATTTGAAAAAAATAGACTTCAGGACTTGTTAATCTTCAATATCTTCCTAGTCAAAAGCAAAGCAAACTGATGACAAGAACCAGACCTTCTCCTTAACACTTCAGCATTAGGCTTTACTTTATAGTGATACATTTGCTAGAATTTCCCCAAAGAAAAGCTAGTTTAAAATTCTCAACAATCATATCTCAGATCAGTGGTGTCTACATTTGGAAGCAGAATACATGTGAAGAGTGAAGTAGAAACAGAAGAACCTTAGTAGACCATGAAAAAGTTAGAAAAAACAAAATCTTGAATAGGCAATATAATACCTATTGAATACATAATAGCAGCATATATTTCTGTTGATATGAGTGAAAACTGAGATGTTTGTTTTTTTTCTTTAAATTTATTTATTTTCAGAACTGAGGTAGCATATCTATAGACATCTTGATAATAAATCTTTCTGATAGGAAGTCACCACCTTTTGACATCCCTTCAGATAGGGTTGCAACTCTTTGGCAACAGCAGAGTAAGGCCGATCCAAGCATCTGTAGATGCTCCAGATGGTTTTTAGTTAATGGTGGTGTGAGGAACTGACTTCCAAGCACAGCCCCTGCAGTTCTTTCACTCTGCAGTCATAAAAGTGTCCTGACAACAGCAGGCAGCTCCCACCATGCTGTGCATGAAGAGAGCAACCACAGAAGGTGCCCTAAATATTCATCGTGTCTTGAGCAACTCTCAGGGTATGAAGTAATTCATATTACTTCATATTACTCCATCATAATGAAGTAATAATGACTTTGAAAGACACTTTTAGAAAATTAATGTGAAGCACTTGTGATACCCATAAATATAAACAGAAAGATATGTACTAATAGGTTAAGATAACCTAGGGACCTTGATGTATAATATGCGCTTGCTTGTCTTCAGAAAACTGTGGGACAGTGCTCATTATTACCACTAAGAGTAAATTCATGACACCCAAAGATGCCATCTGTTGAGTTGGATAATCTGCAAAAAAAAACCTGTTGACATGAAAGCTCCCCTTCCAAGTTCTTTTCAGAATGACAATACTATGTGCAACTCAAAACCCCCCACTTTGCTTTCAGGGGTACAACTTTGCAAATAATTGAGACTTTCCACATGATTTAAAGGAACTCCAGAAAATAACAGTGCTGAACACATATCTGGTTGATATTTTCAAGGAGTTATTTTTGTTAAATAAAGCAGGAAATCTTTTTAAGATTCTATAACTATTTTCAATTTGTATAAATGAAAAACAAAACTTAGATATCATTATGCTAATTACAGGAGTTAAAATTAACTGCACATCTGCCCACATTGCAGTATGGTCTTGATCAAGGAAAGATTGCACTAAGGGGAATGTCTATGCTGCAGCTATCAGTGTGTTGCCCAAATATCTGAGACAAGGTCATGTACGGAAAGCACTATATTCAGTCTAAGCACATGGACAGGGAGCCCTGGGTGGCTTAGTTTACCCAGCCAACAGTCAATGCTGCAATGGTTAACATGCTTCTAGTACTCAATCAGAACATAAAAACCTTGCTCAGCATTTGTAAAATACTGCAATCTGGAAAAGGCATGTAACCTGAGAAGAATTGGCCACTAGAGATGCTAATAGGATTTTATTTTTCAGATATTTTTAAATTGCCTTAGCTACATTTTAGAGCAAGTTTTTCAGATATAATAACTAAAGCGATGAGAGCAGTGTGGGTTTCTTTGCAGACATGAGTAGGAAGGGTACAGTAGCAGGTGTAGACCATAAACCATGAGTTGGCAGGGAGAAATGCTCTTCTCATGCTCTTCTTCCTACCTCTTCTTTGCTGTTTTACACATTGTCACAAGAACACACATACAAAAAAAAAAAAGGTTTTGTTCATATTTTTCCCATGTAAAGAAAATTTTTTTTAGGTCACCTTGTAGATTTTTTGTCACCTGCAGAGATCAGTAGAAAAGCTGCTGTATAAGTACTGTAAAACCATTGTAGGTGAACTATTGTAAATCACAAAAGAGAACTCAACAATTTGTTTTTTGGCAAAAGGACTCTTCTTAATCATCACTTCTTCAAATCTGTTTGGATAATGATAATCTGTATAAGAATAAAAATTAATATAACTGCACTCAGTTCAGCCCATTATTGTTTGTTTTAATATGCTTAAAGAAAGTTAAGAACTTAGCTCTACATGACAGTTAGTTATATAAAGATTTTCAGAAGCAAGATAATACAGCACCTTTAATATACATTACAATTGGTTCTTTCCTCCCTAGATTTTGCAGTATTTTACTCACAACAGGATTACAGTTTAATCACTGAAACATTTTATTCCTTCTTAATTTTGTGTTTATATGCCTTGATAGTCCAGCTTTAAAAGTCAAAGCATGGATCAT
>VYZT01037723.1:98529-137857 GCA_013400735.1 Pomatostomus ruficeps | reverse complement strand
TGTGGTACTTTCCTGGAAAAGTAATGTATTTCAACAACCCTCTTCAGCTACACTTTCTATATTTTCATGGCAGAATGAAATGATAAATTTACTGATCGAATTTATCTACCTACAGTAGTTATTAAGTGGGAGATCAATCAGATTTATATGAGGCAATCTTAAAAAAAAAGATGAAAGGAATGCTCCAAGATTTTTCAGGGTAGTGGAAAAAATTGGTAGGAGATTTCCTAGTTCAATCTGCTGGCAAAGCAGCTCTTTGCCATTTCAGTGATCAGCTTGGAATTTGCAGAGGATGTTTCCAGTTTCACTGCATAGAAACTTACCAAATACTTCGAGTTTAAGTAGATGGTTTTAAGAATTTATTTTTTTTTAATTGTGTGATTAAGGGTTCACACTGAAAAAAATTTCATAGCACACTGCAGAAAAGTATAAGAAATTAAAAACCCCATCAGAATATATCTAAAAGTCACTAGTGAAAGGTATTTAAAACACTACATGTTACGAAGATCCATAATTATAATAATAATAATAATGCCTTCTCTGTGTGTGATTCATGAAACTCTGTTTTGCTGATTTCAATAACAAAGAAATTATTGTTTATCTTAGGTCTCACAGTCCTTTTAGGAAAGGTCTGCCTGCATAAATCAAGGTTTATCTCCTGCTTTGTAGTGGCACACACTTTGTACAGTCAGGATAAGATTTTGCAGTCACAGAATCACATGAAATGCCAGCATCAGTCTGCACACAGCTGAGCTAAAATCTGTTTCGTTACATTTTGTGTTCCTGGAACACTTGAGAGCATAATTTAATTGCTGTACATGCAGGAATTTGTGCACTGCTCTTTATGTGCATTAGTAATTCCCTCTGTGTTCTGTAAAAGTGACTTTTATGAGTTTGTACTCAGGTGTGTTCACACCTCTGGTGTCTGCTCTGGAGGAGGCCAGCAGTGCCAGCTGCCCATCACATCCATGTAGGAGAGAGCAAACTCTGAATATTCCCAGCTGAAGCCAATAAAAGCCTCAGGGGTACAACACCCTCTCCAGAGAGCTCCAGGACAGGAGCTGAGAAATCTGCTCTGGAGCTGTTTGCCTCCATTTCACTGAGCAAAAGTATACGCCACAAAGTAAATATAATAGTAAATATAATAATTTATTTTATTTAACATTCTACAGGGTGATAAAAGAACAAGAAGCTTGTAGGTTTGGAGGTTTTTGTGTCTTGTTTTTTTGGGTTTTTTTTAACAAATCAATCACTACATCAGGCTTCCAGCTTTGCCTCCAGCGCAGAATTTTTCCTTTGCTTCTCATGCATTTCTGTCCTGCATTTCCCAACTGCTGCCCCACTCTCCTGTAGGCAGCAGCCTTAATAACCAGCACATCCGTTCTACTTGGTTTACTAATAATTTACAGCAATTTGTAGCCTGTTATTATAATAAACCTGGGCAACGCTGTTGACACAACTTGTTATCATTTATGAACATTTATGCTCTGATAAATGGATGCAGAGGGTTCTTTTGAAACTTCAGAGCCTGTGCTCCTTATTATGGGCATATTTCCAACAGAATCAGAGTGAAACCCTGCACTTGAGGCTTTTTGGAATATGAGCAAGGCAGGAAGACGCTCCTGTAATAATTTGGAAGACGTATTTCTTACTCTAATTTAAGTTCTTCTGATAAGTCTCATAAAACTGACTGAGTTCATACAGAAACCAGGCACCTGTCTCCTGGCTTCAAAGTTCATGGCAAAGTAAATTGATTTATCATAGAAATTTTTGGATAGCCCTGTGCTTGGAAGGTCCAGCAGCATCTTCTGTGTGTTAGCAGAAATCCCTTTGTATTCATGTTGCACACAGAGTGCAAGTACTTTATCTTGAACTATGTATTTCTGGCTAGCAAGACTAAGCATAAATTGATTTTTTTGTTTGAGCTTTTACATTGTTAGATCTTGTATCTGTATCCTCTCCTATATAATTCAGTATTATTATTTTTGCATGCTGTTGAATGGATGACAGTCAATTACTCACCAGTGTGACTCCCACAGTATTACACATCATTTGTACCACAGAAAGGAGATATTTGAACCCCTTAATTCATGTAAAAAGGACAAAGGATTTTCTTCTCATTATATTAACCTCATCCTTTGAAATTACTGTTTCTCTTCTAAGATTTCTATTTGGTAGGAGTTGTATTTTTTTGAAAAGCAAACAAAAAAAAGGAGTTGTTAGCATTTACTTTGCTTTTTTAATGACTTTCTTGTTCTTAATTAAACTGGGTACCTTTTTCAAGCCTCATGCTGTTCAGTTTTAAAAGCTAAAATTTCTCCATGCCCACTATAGAATCTGCAGGCCTTCGTCCCACTTTTATGGTCAGATGCCTTCCTGTGTTTTATGTACAATAATAATTCATCTCCTTAAATAACTTTGTGCTCTTACCCACCTTTCTCTCTACCACAGAGAGAAAATAAGCAAAGCTTCAGTAAATATTATGAAATAATAAAATCCATACGATGGTAAAATATTAGCAGGGTAACGACCTTGGTCTGAAAACGTCACCATCATTACATTAATTTTTGCATTCATTTCTCTCCAGCACATCAGAGCTGCATTAAAATCCTGGGGTGGAAGGAATGGTTTCAAAAGCTGCTCTGAATCTGTGTGGATGAGTTTTAAGGATATTAAAGACTTTTCAGGGGCTGTTTCCTCAGAGTTTGCCATTACCCTGTGGGTGCAGCATGTTCGGGTCCCTGTTGCGTCCAGGTTTGTGCTGTCAGTGATCCCACCACAGTGGAAGGAGGGAAGGTGCCCATCTTGCAGCTCTGCTTCTCTTCCCAGAGCCCTGTGCTTTATTGTGCATTTTCCTTTCCATCTTCATCTGCACCCAACCTCGGTTTGCCCATGCACCTTCTGCTTCCTTTCTAAATGTAAAAATTATCCTTGGGGTTAGGAAGATTTGGACATATTCCTGAAGTGCTTGGGATTGCTGGTTGTATTCCAGTGGGTTCCTTAAAAAGCCTGACCCCTGTGCTCTGTTTGCAGGTAAACCGGTTATGATTGTGACTGAATATATGGAGAATGGTTCCTTGGACAGCTTCCTACGAGTAAGTGCAATAGGAGACTAAATGGGGCAGAACTGGCTCTTGTTCTCAGCTTGTTCTGAATTTACTGCCACTCTACACTGGTTCACCATCAGCTCTTGTTGCTTGATATTTTTGTATTTTCATTTGGGATTTTGTGTATCATGATGTGCTCAGAAAGCCCCATAGGGATCTGCTCGTCCATTTGCACCAAGCATTATTCCTAAATTCTTTTGGTCACATTAGTATGTCACATCTATTAAAAATGAACAAAACAAAACAACGTTCTGGCACACAAAACAGAAAATTGTTTTTCTGGAGGCTGTAATGCAGTTATGCTTGTTGGTTGGCAGCCTCCGTGTCTAAGCAAGAGACTTTCAATATGAACGGATTTGTGGAAATTTTATCAGCAATGAAAAGTTGAGGGAATAGCCCCATACCTGAGGATGTTAGAAATGTTTAGCTAGCAAAGTTTACTGGCCTGTTTTCTTTTCCCAACCTTTGACATACTAATACTGTGCCTGATTTATCTTTGTTTTCTGTCAAACTTGGTAGTGAGCCTAAAAAAATTCAAGCACTCCCCACGTCACCAAGATTTACTTGTGGCAAAACAAGGAGTGCAGGAGAAATGAAATCCCATCTGAGGGGAAACACTGGTTTAATTTTAATTTGTTAGGGCAAACTCAGCTTTGGCTGGGAGACTGCTTTGGTTCTGCCATGGTTGAATGACATTATCCCCCAAATTCATAACATTGAACTAGACATTTAACCCCAAAAGGGGATATATTGTCAACCTTGGTTTCACTATGTACTATATATGTTATGGTGTCTACTGGAGCGTGTAAAATACATATAAATAATGTGTCAGTGCAGCTGAATGAAATATCTCTATACTGAGCTATATAGATGTATTTTTTGTTTAGGCTTGAAATCCTTGAAGAGAGTTCTGAGGAAAGGAGAATAATTTCTGACTGCACAGAACAGTTGTTCAGCTTGTTCTTTCATTGTAGTGTGTGGTGGTTTTTTTTTTTTACTACTGTTATGTGGAAACATAGATAAGAACCTTGTGACTCATTAATATCATAGGCAACTCAGGCCATATAACCTCTTTTTAAAATGCCTTTTGAAACTATTTTGTTTGCTTTTCCCATTGCCATTGAAAGGCTATCTGAGCATCTGATTCTGTTCATGGTTAGGAACCTTCTGGTTTTTAGCTAAATCTTTTCCAGAGTCTATATAAATTCTCTTGTGTTGGCTCTAATAAAAAAAAAAAAAGAGGGACAGAAAACTGCTAAGAATTTTTTTAAATCATTAATTTCTTCGTGAAGGGGAATTCTGAGAGACTCTTTACACATCCACTGTGTTGTATATTTGTCTAATGTTCACAGTGCTAATATCACCCCCAAGTACAGTAATCAAAAATGAAAAATGGATGCAGCCAGTCTGGCAGACTGATTCATGTCAGATCAGCTCATGTGGCAGAGCCAGCTCTCCTGCATTTAATAAAATTCCAGAAGCAGCAGCACCAGGAGCTGGAGAGCTGCCCATGAGGAGGGTGCATTTACAGCCCCAGGGAATTCCTTTGGGAGCTGCACTGCAGCAAACTGCTGTCCTATTGTCTGTGTATCCATATACCAATATCAAAGGAAGAGGTTAACAAACAGGATTCTTCAGAGTTGGGAGATTTAAACTGTGCCCAGAAGTAGATGATTAGAAATGTACACAACTAATGGTTTCTAGGCTAAGTCACAATGTGTTTCAGTAATTTTCGTGTTCCTGAAGTTGAGGAAAGTTTTAAGGAATGAGTTTAAAAGTAATGGAATTTGAAAGCTGCTGATTCAGATCAGCGTTTGCTTTTGTTAAATCAATTTCTTGTGTAATAGAGAACTTTCATTAGGCCATTGGGGAAGGCTTGGATTTTCACTAAAAGATCCTGTGGCCTTGCAGGGAAGTTGGACATCTGTTTCTCTGACGTTCTGATGTTCCAGTCTCAGGAGCACACACAGCTCAGATTTATGTGCTGCTTTCACACGTGTCCCACGTAGGAAATTAAAACTCTGATGACGGCAAGAAGGGGAAAAATGAATTTTTATCTGAATTGCAAATCTGTCCCCTTCCCTCAGCTGATTGGGAGATCACCCTGGTTCCACGTGCGGCATTTAAATCACAACGTCTGACTCATCAGCTCTTCATTTGAGGAGCTTCCAGGGTATTTTATCAAAAAACCTGTGCAAGGAGGAATATGAGCAATCCTTGAAATGGCATTTCCAATTTTTTGCAGAAGCATGATGCCCAGTTCACAGTCATCCAGCTGGTGGGGATGCTGCGAGGGATCGCCTCTGGCATGAAGTACCTATCGGACATGGGCTACGTCCACCGGGACTTGGCTGCTCGTAACATCCTCATCAACAGCAACCTGGTGTGCAAAGTCTCTGATTTTGGTCTCTCCCGTGTGCTGGAGGATGACCCAGAAGCTGCTTACACCACGAGGGTAAGTTCCTGTGTTTCTTTACCCTTTTAAATTCTTATGGATGTGACAAAGGCTGAAATCTGGTGATGGAGTCCCTGAGGCTGCATTGCAGTCTTGTGTGGCCAGAGATGCTCCATAAACCAGAGCTCATCACAATTATTTTTTAATTCATGTCTCAGAGAAAATAAAAGGCAAAAAGTATGGTTTGTGTGGGTAGATTACTTTTCTTAAACTATGAAAAATTCTTGGCTCTGTTTCTTTCTTCTGGATGTGTAAAGGAATGAATATCACAATTAAAGCCTGAGTTCTTTTGGCACACAATAATGTAAGACCTCATGTGTGCTTTGAGCAGTTTTAGTTGCTGATTTCGCTCCCACACAGTAAAAAAAAATCCTACCCATCACATTTTTGTGTGTTTTTTAGTATGATGGGACATATGTCTGACTGGAGCATACTGATATCACTGTTCTTCAAGGCTGTATCATTTATACCTGCTCTTGTACCTCTCATCTGATAGCTCATCTGATTATCACCTGAATAACACTTCCAATTTTTTGTGAAAGCCTTTAGCTTTATGTATATATATGTATTACACTTGGATATCTGACTGTTCATTTTAATGCTATTTAAGGTGGATTTTGTTAACTTTACAAAAAGTGACATTAAGATCCAGTATCTTAGTCAAGCTTAATTTGCATTGCTCATAGTAATCATCTCTTCACTGTACAAACCAGATTAGAGCATAACAGCACAAACTTAATGTGAGTTTTCTAAGGTTTCCTTCATTCCTGAACACTGACAGGAGCAATCAATAATTTTAGTCGTTTGCATGCTGCCTCCTCCATGACTGAAATAAAATAACAAGTGAGAAATGAGTAGAGAAGTCCTGGCTGTTTTCTTACACGTTCTGTACACATACATTTACAGATACCTATTTATCAATCATACCTTCATAACTTACCAGGCATAAAGGCTCTATTCTTCCCTTGACCTTTCAGTGTTTTCTTTGCCCTCTGATGAACTTTGTCATGTAGCTAGAAATATGCAATATATACCACTTTAGAAAACTGTCTGCAGAGATCTCTCATGGTTAATGTAGAGAGACATCAGCAGGAGAAAGCAGTTTTCATTCTCAGTAGAGTCACAGCATTAATAAGTAAATATTCCTGGAATGCAAGAGTTCCTCAGCAGAAAATGGTCCTCTCTTCTATTTTCTAGGCATTTTTTCCAAACTTACTGTTCTTGCTGGTCTCCTTCAGATTATTTTCAACCTCACTACATTTTCCTTAAATGTGGTGCCCAAACAGGATCCTAATCCACAGCATCAGGCATGGCACATTTATCTCAGGTTTCCTACACATGACCTTTCTGTTAATATCTCCTTTCTCTATTTCTCACCCCACCCCCAACATGTGTTCTTTGCTTGGGCCCACACCTCTGACAGGCTTCAAAGTTCAATTCTCTTATGCCAAAATTGATCTGGGCGTGCAAATCATCTATAATTCAGTAAAGACGTTTTGTGTGCTTGCATTAAGAGCTGAAAATTGAAGTCCTAGTTAATTCCTAGTTAACTTAGATGAAAAAAATTCTATCTCCCCATCAAACTGCCGAGGTTTTCATAAGGGAAGTGCACCTCCCTGAAAATGAAGCTGTCACATCAGTGACATGTCTGTGGGTGGCTTGGACAAATCAGGGTGCACAGGGTGCCAGTGTTTTCAGCCAGTGTTCCTGTGAATTTCCTCTTCCTCTCCTGCTGCCACCTATTTGCTGAGCCTACCTGCCTATTTGCAATTAGATGGTGAAATCAGATGGAAGGAAACTATTTTGTACAGTGTAATCATCTGTGTTCAGTAAACTCCATCTGGCGTTTATGGTGTGTGTGCAAACTGCTGCAGGAAGATGCTCAGATAATTAAAACCTTCAAATACGACTAAGAACAAATCTAATTTTTTTCCCAGAGTTGTTGCTGTGAATGTACCTGTGCCACATGTTGGCTCTGAGAGAAGAACAAGGCTATTTGATATTCATCTTTTTTGTTCACATTTCCTTTGAAGTGAGTCTCATGTACATGCCAAGGGAGTGTTTCCAGGTGGGATGTTTGATCCCCAGCTGAAAAAAGTGGGGACCACAGATGTGAAACAGCTTCACTCCACTGGCAGAGAGCTGAGCCGTTCATGCTCCTGTTACTTGGCCATTTCACAAAACACGGAACCATTTCCTAGGCTGCTCTTAGCACATTTTGCAACCTCTAATTACAGGACAAAGGCAAGACAAAGATAGTGACACTTCCTAAAATAAAGGCATCATCTCAAACTATTTCATGCCTAATAATGGCATTGTCCCAAACTAATTCATGTCTTTAAAACTAAAGGACAACAACTACTTTATAAGACATTTAAAAAGACAAAAATTTTCTAAATTATAACTCCAGTTTCAAACGTTACAGAGTGTGTATTATATTGATGCCCTCCTGTTCTCCATCTCTTCCTACTCCCAGTTTCCCATTTAATATTAGTGGTACAAGGGACATTTATAGAGTTAGCTGCAAAGATGGAAGTTTTAGCTATTTAGGCTCCTTTTCTAGCCCTGTTTTCCACCTGTAAATGTCAAAGCCTGAGAATGATTCCACTGCTCTAGTTCATAATTGCAAGTCAGGATTGATCTACCCCCAAGAAGCCCAGCCAGGCTTTCCATACTCACCACTGCCTGGGTGAAATTTTGTGTTGTGCTGCTCTCAGAAGTCGTGTCTGAAGCTTTGCATAAAGGCTAGGAACATGTATCCTTTCATAGATCAATAATTCATGTGTCCCTTTATGTATCAATGCATAATCTGTGATATTCCTGCTATTGTACAAGAAGCCCAAAGGACAATGTGAAGATGACAAGTACAGGTGTGAAATGCAGGGAATCAGGACTTGTAAGGAACTTTCCCACCTGACAGGGTCATTTTTCCACTTCCTGAATTCTTGTCACTGCCTTGATACCACAAAAGGCCTTTGGCAGCCTGGGGTCTGCCTGCTTACAGCAGCAGAAGCCAGCATGTGAATCAGGCTCACTGACTGTTTGGATTTTTTATTTTTTTTTCCAGAGTCTTTGTGCCTGAGGGGATGTGCTGTAATTATCTACATTCTCCATATCTATTCACTTTTAATTGAAACGCCGAGATTGTATTAAAATTGTCATTGTCAAATGGATCTGGTTTATCCTTATTATTTTTTAGATCTCTGTGTGACAGGTGGGTGGACTAATGACACAGTGTGAAGTGGAAGTGAATTTAAGCCATCACAGTTGTAGAGGGACTGTAATTATGTCTCTCAAAGACAGTATTTGGGTAATCAGTAGATGAACTTTGACTGTTTAAGCACATACCATCACCAGTGTTCATGGCACTTCAATGTAAATGCAGCCCATGCTGGACAGAAATCAGTTGGATTTTCCCAATATATGGCATATCACAGTGATACAGTCTGAGTGTTGAAGGGTGTGGTAAAAAAGGGAACAAAATCCCATAAATTCTCTTGCCTGAGAAGCAGAGGGGAGAGGAGCAGTGTTCTGTCATCAGTGACTGCTCAAGGAGGAGATAATTCCAATATAAAATATTCATTAGTAGGGACTGATGAGCAGCATCAGGTAATTTTCAGGTGTGTGAGAAGCGAAGTCAGGCTCTTCTCAGTCCCATGAAACTTGTTCTGTAGCAGTGAGATGTCTCCTGAACTCTCCTAAGGCCTGCAGTAAAGAATGAATGTCAGGCTTTTATCTTCAGCTTTCTCTGCAAAGTTCTTCCAGTAATTCAGTTAGAATCCATTTTTCTTGATTCTCTTCTCCCCAGGCCTGTGGCTTAGGTGCCTGTGGCAGTCACCCTGTAACAGCTTATAAATCAGAATATTGGAGTGGGTTCTGAAGTCCTGGAAACAGCTGCCTTGTGCTGGAGTGCCAGCCGTGCTGGAAATAAATCGAGGACTTCATTGACTTTGGATGAATTATGTTTGAGAGCCAGATACTGCAGGAATAGCAGCTCCAGCTACAGGAGAGAAAACTTTTGGTTGCTGCTGGCTCTCTGATTTCAAACCCTGAGAGAGGTTCTCTGACCTAGACTGCCTGGGATTTTGAGCTGCAATAACAAACTCCTACAATTTCTAACACCAAAGCTGTCTTTCTGCTCAAAGTCGGGGAGCTTGGCTTCATGATGAACAAGCGCTTAAAGGGCGACCATGAAAAAATATATAAAATCTGTATTTATCTTCAGAAAATAATCAGTAAATATATTGCTGTTCTTGTTCTTAAGCTATTCCAGAAAAAGAGTCAGCGAAATTCCTTTTTAAAGATAATTATAAGACATTTTTATGACAAATTGGGGAGCAGAACAGCAAAATTACACTTTTATACTCTATATTTCTTTTTTTAACTACATTTTCATTAATATTTTTGTCTTATTTATGGTAATGCTGCATGTATCTGCAGGTTTGCATAGGATCACAGCTGAGACTTAGCAAAGAAAATTTGAATGCCACTGACTCACACTCATTGTAATGGGAATCTCGGGTTGAGGTATTTTCTTTTTCAGTAAAGCAAAGCCAGAAACTCTTGCATTGAGTTTCTAATCTTTCTGCAATAAAACAGTACCAAAAGGTTAGGAGACTAATTAATGTCTTTATACCTTTTTTTTTTTTGTAAGTGTGTTTCTCCAATTGCATAAATGATTTTTTACATAAGATTATAAAGACCTTCTATCAAATATGAAATTCCTGCCCTTGTCTAACATGCCCGTATTCAAGCCATGAGCACATCCTCCTGTGTGGCACCTGACAATTATTTCCCTTGGGTTCAGCACGAAGGGCTGCATTTCCCTACCTTAACATGAAACTACAAAAGTGACCTATGGAAATTCAGATTTTTAGAGAGCAATATCCTGAAAACTCCAAAATGTTGTTATTTGTGTGGGTCTGCTGGGCAGGCCTCAGGCACCTTGGCCTGTGTCAGTCCAAGGGGTTTTGAGGTGACTTCTGAGCCTGTGGGACGAGTGAGAGATCCCTGATTAGGAAGTTTTCTCTTCGTGGTGATGGAGTTTTTGTTGGTGTAGATTTAGGATATGGCTTCCCCCAGGATTGATGTTCTTTACTGAAGACCAGAGTTCGCTACTAGCACAAAGAACAGAGATTGATGTCTTTATCAGCCTCACATCTAAAGCTGTGAGTGGATTTGTTGTGAAAACACAAAATACAGGAGAGCTTTCCTTGGTTCTTGGCTGCGCGTTGGACGCACTGAGGGCCCCTGGACACTTGTAAAGGGAGTATAATATTGCTTATTAATAGAGTATGAGAAAAACAAAGTCATTTTTATGTTCTTGGTACTGTTCTGGAGTAGCACTGGGAATTGTGAATAGAGTTATAATGCATGGAAAATACAGTGTACTTTTTGTGACTAAAGAGCATCATCTAATGGATTATATTTCTGAGAGAGACAGAGAGACTCTTCATCTGGCTTCAGTGATAAAACAGTGGTTTCAAACACTCCAGTTGATTTTCCGTGTCCTGTTTGCTGGTCCACAAGTGATGTGGAAATTCGGTGTTTATCTAATTTTAGGGGTTGTGTGTGAAGATTTGTCTTTTGGTAGGGAGCCTGCTAAATAGAACGAGATCCATGAAAACCACATGCCAAGATCATCCCCTCCCTAACTTTGCCAAGCCTCTAAGACATATCTAGTGACATTTTGGAGGCCTAAATGTAGTCTGAGTCAGGTCTGCCTGTGTTGTTTATACTTAATTTAATTTGTGCAACATTAGCCATGAAAATGAAGATGCTTCAGTGTATTTAGACTGTATTTAGGTTTCTAATTAACACTAATGCATTTCTATTGTTAACCAAGCTAGTCAGTCTAAAGGTGGTGATTGTATAGCTACCCTCAGTGCAGGTGCAGTTTAAGGAAGTGTAGGCAAAGCAACAATATATTTAAATCTTTTTTTTCTTGCTGGTTACTCAGTGGAAGTAAGATCTCTCTTCCCACAGAGGTGGTTTTGAGGAGAGGTGTGTGACTGGAGTATAATGGGGGTGTCAGAAGCACTGCAAAGAGCTGGTCTGGTGTGAAATCTTCAGAATATATTCTGTACACATTGTGCATCACTGGAAATAACTTTAAACTCTCACAGCTTTCTGTACTAAAACATGTTCACTCCAGAATTGCCTTCAGGAACA
This sequence comes from Pomatostomus ruficeps, assembly GCA_013400735.1. Taxonomy (NCBI): domain Eukaryota; kingdom Metazoa; phylum Chordata; class Aves; order Passeriformes; family Timaliidae; genus Pomatostomus; species Pomatostomus ruficeps. Next base: position 126,124 of record VYZT01037723.1, on the reverse strand, counting down.
AGTTTTGCACCGCTATCTTTTAGAACTTTATTTTCTCATGTGTGACTCTCAAAAAAACTCTGTCAAAGCTGGCATCACCAGGAATGGTGTCTTTCCTCCGATTTTATCATTTTAGAAACTCAGCCTGAGGTTCCTTGTGTGCATTTTATAATTTGACCTACGGCACCAAGCAGTGGCTGTGACCAGAGGGAAATGTTCCCCTAACTCCCATGTTAATTGTACTGGTAGCTTCAGTTCTCTTCAAGTTTGTCATTTAATGATGGCCTTCCTAACGATGAGTGTAAAAGATGTTCAAGGCCACTCTCCCAGCTGACAATTTTGCACTCTGCCCTCTGCACAGGTGACCCCATCTGAGTCTGACTTTCTGTGGCTGTCTCAGGCAGATTTGGAACTGGAGATTTGTGCTTGTGGTCACAGTCGCTGCCTTGTGCCACTGGAGGCTTGGCTTTAGTGAAACAGAGCAGCATCATGGCCCCTTATTGTCCTTGAATACCCTAGAAAACCTGGTGAAACCATGCAGATTCCACACCAACAGGGAATTCACTTCAATGCCTTAAAATCAGCCAAATCCAACCCTCCTGTGCTGTGCAGGACCTGGGTTATAAGCAAGGCCCTCGGACTGGGTTTTTCATCTTTAATGCTGTTTAATTGTTGTGCCAGTTTCCAAACGTTTCATACCTGAAAATCAACCAGACTTGATTTACCATTTACTCTTAGCTGTGCAAATTATGCTACACATTTTTATATATATATATATGTATAAAGTATGCATGCTGTACTATACTACATATATATCGTATATAGATGAATCTGTGGTAAATCTACTAGATATCAGTAGATTTTGCGCTGAAATGTGTTTTACTCTCTCCTTTGCTCTCATGACAAATGGCAGCAGCATTTTCCAGCTTATACTGGGTTTTTTTTTACACCAGTATCACAATAACTGAGAATTTCAAGATAAAATAATCAACCACACAAAACCATATTTGTTGCAGGACGGTCAAATGGACTCTCTGGTTTTGTTTTGCTCCCAGGGGGGCAAGATTCCCATCCGATGGACATCTCCAGAAGCCATTGCCTATCGGAAGTTCACGTCAGCCAGCGACGCCTGGAGCTATGGGATTGTCCTCTGGGAGGTGATGTCTTATGGGGAGAGACCCTACTGGGAGATGTCCAACCAGGATGTGAGTAAATTGTTACCTGAGTTATGTTCTCAAGTGGGGAATCAGGCTGGAAAAGGCAGTCAGGCATGATGAGAGCGGGTGGCTCTGAGTTTTTGCTGGTGACACTGAACATGGCGTAGAGATGCAAATCTCCGCATCTCCCTGGTCAAGTAAAAGTTCACTGGAACTTAACAAACCCACCCCCTTTATAGCTGAGTGTTCTGGACCTCTGAAGGGGCAGAGTAGAGAATTTTACTCCACTGGTGGTTTTCTGTAAGATGATGCAAGCAATTCCACTGCAATGAGGTCATTGCCTTTTCCATTCCTTACCTTGTTGTTAGAAAACCCTCCTAAATTTCTGTTGATCCCCTTTTGTTCCACTTGTATAATATTCTATAGGAGTTTTCTGTAAATGTCAAATGCACCGGATAGATTGCTCTTGGCACGTGTGAAAAAGAGAAGCAAAGCATTTCTGCTAAGAGTTTAATGAAACCAAAATGCTTCTGGAAGTAATCAATGGATAAAATAGAGAAGGAGAGTGATCTGATTAGACTTGCAATACAGGTTTCTTTGTAACATTAGTAAACTGTCCAAGCCTGCAATCCAAATGATTAATGGAGCTCTCCCAGTATTTTTTAAAGAATCATAACATTTCCCCAGATAAGATTTTTATTATATCTATTTTGGGTTCTTTTTCTGTTGTTTTATTCATTTTAGATTTATTCCACAGGAGTTGCTTATGAACCAAATTTTATGGAGTGCAGTCACTCACACAAATAGATTTTCCAAGGAGCTGGTATATATTGTTACAAGTACTAAATTAAAATAAATAAGTCAGTAACATAGTTGTAGTCAAACATTTTCTGTACTACTTTATGTTAAACAAGTAAAAAGAGAAGAAAACTTCCTTTTAAATGGGTACCCCGGAACCCAAGTCTCTGCAGAAAACTATGCATTTCTTTTAATTGGATGAATGTTTTTCCTATTGTTTGTGGAGATTAATGTATCCTGTTGTGCAGACTGATATATTAGTGGAATGCCTTCAATAACATCACATGAAAATCAGAACCAGAAGGATGAACCTATTTATGTGCCTCTCCTTCATGGCTGCTTAAGCCATTAACTATTCTCTTGTCCCTTTTCTGATTCAGAATAGTTTGTTCTGCTTTTCCATTAATTGATCCAGATAAAAAGGAAATCTTAACAGAATATGGCTTCATCATTTTCTACTTTGAATGCATTACTTTTTTTTATTCATGAGGCAATAGATACTGTAGGCCTGATCAAAAGGTGTTAGACTCTAGTGAAAAGGCTGGACTAAAAAGCTTCTGGACAGTGTAAATTCCAAACTAATCTTGGGTTTGTGTGTGTCAATCTGGAAAAACTATAGACAATCTAGACAAATTCTGTCAATCTAGGCAAATTATACAAGAATGGCCTGGCACTGCCTAGTAGAAAGTGTACAGTTATCTGTGAGGTAAATTTTTAAAATATTTTGTGGCCCTGGGGGATCATCCACAAGACCTTTTGTCTATTGGTTCAAGATGTCCCGTGAGGGGGCAGGTTGATTTTCTGCAGGGTAGGTTGTTTTTTCTGTCGTTTTTTGAGTTCAGTGTCCACTGGAGGATGTGGAAAGCACAGTGTTGCTAAGGGTAATCAGAGGAGAGATATTCAAGATCTTTTGAAGTCTGGCATACTTAAGCAAGTACTTGATAACTGTTGCTTTTTTTTTTTTTTATTTAGTTTAGCTGAGTGTGAGTTTTTGAGATCTTTTCCACACACTCACCTTCCTCAAAGTCACACACTGTATCTTAACTCCCCTTCCTGCATTCCTAATCTGCTGCCTGGTTTACTTTGCAGATAAACCAGAGGCATTGCACGACAAGACAATTAGTGAATAAACACGTTTGTTTAAACACAGAATGGCCACGTTAATGCTCACGGAGCTGATAAAACCCAAGTTGCTGTAAAGTGCCTTTAAGTCTCCCCAAACTTTTCTCCTTGTGCAGGTGATCAAGGCTGTGGATGAAGGGTACCGCCTGCCGCCTCCCATGGACTGCCCAGCTGCCTTGTACCAGCTGATGCTGGACTGCTGGCAGAAAGACAGGAACAACAGGCCCAAGTTTGAGCAGATTGTCAGCATCCTGGATAAGCTGATCCGGAATCCCAGCAGTCTGAAAATAATCACCAACGCTGCAGCAAGGTGACATAGCAGATCTTACATTGCTCGGGAACCTCTCTGGTTCCTTCATCTCCTGTAATTGGGATTTGTTTGCTCTCTTTGCTGCCTCTTCACCCTTTAACTAATCTCGAAGGATATAGAACGCTTCTGGACCATCCCTTCGGGAGAAGGATTTCATATTATTCCTTTTATTATTGCTGTTGTTTTTATGAATTATTTGCTATTATTTATCCAATTTGTGAAAGATTTTTATGCTAAGGTTATGAAACCCGTTGTAAGATTGAGCAGAGTTTTGTGAGAAAAACACAGCTGGCAGATTTGGCCGTGATGTGATCCTCCTTTTCCTTCTGCCCTTTGGTGGTGTTTAAGTGCTTAGTGTTTCATAGGTTACAGCCAGCCATGTTCCTAAGTATCTTTCTGAATTGGGTCCAAATACACTCATGCTGTCCTCTGACAAGTCATGTTAACTTTAATCATAGGAATAATCTTTTTCTTGCTTTCAGTAGTGCTCACAGACTTAAAAATGCACTTACATCCCCTCTTAGATCAACGTGTTAACTAGGGATTAATTTTCAACCTGTGCCATGTTCCTAATTGCATTAAAACCATTCATTTTTAATCCTGGGTTTTCAGCACACTCTGGAACATCACTGTGATGAGATAAGAATTATCTCATTGAGAGCGAGCAGCTGAAGAGTGTGTTGACACCTAAGGGCACAACGAGGATGTGGTGAAAGAAGAGCTTTAGTTAAGTAGGGTTAAAGAGACTTGGTTTGTACAATGCACAGAATGTCGTGCTCTTACTGAAGGGGTGTAAAAGATGTAAAATTATTTTTAGCATGAAGGCTAGTGTCAAATCCTCTGTCAAACAAGGCAGGCAGAGGCAGGGAGAAATGCACTCTGCTCCTCTGCTGCTTCAGACCCAAGCCTTGGAGGCTGCTTTACTGGGCAGGAGACCAGAGCCTGACACGAGATGAGTTTCAAAAGGGAACACAGAAAGCCTTCCTGTCAGACCTTTCCTTGAGATGCAGCACACTTCCCTCCACGGCAATTGAATGGGAAGGCACAGAGGGAAGTGGAACAGAGGCAGTGGGAACAACTGCATTGATCCTGCAGCCTGCTGTGTGCTTGCCATGGACCTTGCCTCCTTCCTCCTGGCCCCAGCTCTGTGCTGCATCCTCAGCTAGAGACTGACCACTCTAATTACCTCCCACTGCCACTCCAGACAGGAGTATAAGAAAGCAGAGGTGGGAGGAGAAAGGCAGTCATACTAATGGGCTCTGCTTTTAAATTTATGTATTGAGAGAAGGTGGTTTGCACATTAATTATGTTTCAATAACTTGCTTGGCGAGAGCTTTAACACATAGGAAATGAAGCAATTATTTCTGTTACCTGTCAGGTGACACAAAAATAAACAAACCAGCACAACACATTTTTGAGAAAAACACCAAACTGTCTAAACACCATTTTCTCAGTCAAGTACATTTCTTCCAAATGCCTTGCACCCGTATTTGGCAAACGATTGGTACAAATAATTATTTTATAGGGATATGCTGCAGCAGTCTGCTGAGTGGGGGAGTTGGGAATTGTAACTATCTTGTTTGGGTTTGGAGACTTGATTGCAGAAACCAGTGCTGCACAGTTTGCATTCCAAACAGAAGCAAAATGCTCCTTGTTTGCTGCCCTTCCAGCTGCAGATTTGAACCACAGCAGAGCTGAAAACAATGTGGAACCATCATTTCCAGTTCCCTGTTCATAGCCAGTAGAAGCTGATATCCTCTAATGGAGACCAGATTCAGTGTGAGCACTGTTTCCACCTGCTGGGTTCCATGCAGGAGCTCCACAGTGGGATATTGTTCCCTCCTGTCTCTCCTGTGCTCTCTTTGCTCCTGTTCCATTGTGGCGCAGAGGGTGGCAGAGGCTGCACATCCCTAAAACAGTTCCCTGCTCTCTGCTCTTGGGGAGGGAAGGAAGGAAGGAAGGAGGCTGCCTGCATGGTGGGGGACTTCTCACAGCTGCTTTAGGTGAGTTCTCACTATAATGCTCCTCCTGCGGCTGCCTTTCTCTTTGATACAGAGCACATTTCTGAGGAGCAGAGCATCAAAGGTGATTTTATTCCTTACTTCTTTCCTTCCCAATTACCTGTCCAGTGCGACATTCCCCAGCAGAGCAGTCTCTCTCCCTCTCTGCAGCTCCTCACTCCCTGGTAACTGGCTGGGCACTTGGGTCCCAGCCCAAGCCCTTCCCTCTAGGAAGGAATCTGTTGCAGTTCAGAGAATGTGTGATCCATGATCTCTCCATCATATCCTCTGTCATTGTCTGCAGGCCAACCCAGGCTATCCTTAAACCGTGCAAAAACACAAATGAGGGGTGCTGGGTAGTCCTGTGCCACGAAAGTATTGTCAAAGCAGACTACTCTCAAACCTTAGCCACGGCTGAATATCTGCAGCCAGCTCCACACCCCCTCGGTGTCCTGCAGAGGGGCACTGGTGGCAGGGAACAGCCCCTGGTACTGCTGGCCAGGGACTGAGCCTGGAGGTTCAGCACTGCTTTTTGACAGACTGACAGAGAAAAATGAGACAGAAAAATGAGAGGCAAGACTTGAAATGGGCTCGGGCCTTGCCGCAGCCTTGTGTGCAGGAATATGGAGCTGATACTGAAGGGCTGTGAGTCAGGGCAGCTCCTGGAGAAGGGGACACAGGGGGATTCCTGCCAGTGCTCCCCTGCTGTCAGCAGCCAGAGAGGGACAGGCGTCACCGCAGAGGGAAAGCTCAGGGACTCAGCCCCCAGGGCTCTGGGGATTCCAGCTCAGATGGCTGCTCTCAGTTGTTATTTGAGGCTGCAGCACTCCCACGCCGCCTCTCCTCCTACCCATAATAAGCAATTAATCTAAATTATCGAGGTCCCAGCTCTCTTTTAGCCACGTCTGTGGTGCTACTGGAGGAATGCTAAAGCTTGATGCCCACCATATGCTTGTAGGTGTTCAGAATAGACTCGGTCAGGGAAAAATGTTTAACCTGACGACGTCTGCTGCAGATGCAAAACCTGTCTCTTCTTACAGATTTTAGGGCTGCTGTTTGTTTAAAATAGTCACAGTGCTGTTGTATCCTATTTAAAAAACACATTTCTGGAGGTGCAGAGGATATCCCTGTCCTCTGGGTGCTGGCTGCTGTTAGCTGACCTCCGCTGCAGGATGTGCTTGGCTGTGCATCTGACTCCAGGCCACAGCCCAGGCACGTTTCGCACTAATACCTCACAGAAGAGGAGTCAAACCCTTCAATTCTCCATTCCTTTAAAGTTTTCTATCCCTTCAGGCCACTCCATGGCATCTCATAATTTCTTGATACCCGAGGGGATGTTTTCATCCTTATTGATCATCTCTTTGCAAACCATTCTGCGTGCCTTTGAACCTCACACTGACAAAAGGTTTCTTTAGCCTCAGCACAGCAAACATTTCATAATGCCTTTCCTGGTGTTGTCTTTCATCTCAGATTCACATGAAACCTCCATTTCTGTTCCTTGTAAAGTACTGAGCATGGCTGATTTCTTTCTTACCTGTCAAAATTCACTTTTTAATCAGGTGGCCACCTCAAGCTCTTGCTAACAAGACCTGCACTGGTTCTGGCCACGTGGGGTTTTTATGTCCCTTAGGCTACCTGGAGTTCACCAGCTCTGGAAGGGGCTGTAGGGACAGAACTCAGTACAAGCCATGTGGTTTTCTAAAGCACAAGCTCATGGTATTTTTATTTGATTTATGTCTTGCTGTTCTTTCCTGTTTTCTGAACACGATGTTCATTTTTCTAACAGAGTCCTTAGGTTGTTTGGATATCTTTAGGGTGGAAGTGAGTTCATTGTTCTTCCAGTTTTGATCAAGTTCATTATTTTTCCTCTCCAGCTTATTTTTTTTAGTCCACTGTGTATTACTTCACATTTGTGAGCTTTTCACATAGATACAAAGCAGATGGAAAGTTTTCTCAGCTTGAGCTGGGGAATCAGAATCACTTCACCCACCTGCAAGAAAGTTGGTGAGGGCTGAAATGGCTCTTTAGCTGTTGTTTCATTTGTGGGGGGGAAAAATATGACTTGAGTAATGCAACTGGAAATACTTTTTCTACACTGCAAACCTTAAATGGACTAATGAAATTTTCTTTGTCTGTTTCATTTCTTTCACTTATTTATATTGTTTTTTTTCTTATTGATATTTCTGATTCTGAATTTAAATATATATATATATATAAAATATGTATATGAATCCTACTCTTACATGTTACATGGCCATTTGAAAAAACATATTTACAACATAGTGTGTAATTTAATATATTTAAAGCATTTCTATGTCTCAGAGTGAATTAAGCTGATGGGGCATGGTGGGACCTTGAGGTGATGGTTGTGACACAGGATTCAGTCAGCTCAAACGTTGTGGCAGCTTTCCCATCGCTGCTGTGTGTTCACGTCTGTGGTGTAGGGGGGACTGAAGTCCTTTATTCTTCATGGGCCTATGAAACAGGAATAGCAGAGTTACTGCACAGCCCTCTGCCACCAAAAAAAGCGTTTGAAAAAAAATTGAAATTTGGTTCTGATTCCAACATATGACTTTTTAAAATTCTGGATTTCTGCCACTTCTCTGATCGATTGCAAAACTGACATGGAATCTGCACAAAAAAATCACAGCCTGCTTCTGTGTTTGCTTTTGCTGAAGTGAAATCAGTGTCGGGTATTGCTGCTGTTGTTTCTTTACACTGCAAGCACATATTTAGGAGAAGAGGAAATAATTGTGTTGCAAAGAAGGGGAGAAGAATACCTGAGAATTCAGGATATTTCAGAAAAATCAGAGCTGAAATTCTGTTGGTATAGCCCACAAAATTTAGGGGGTTGGGATCAGTTACTCTTCCTGGTGAAAAATGCGTATAAGTAATTCCTCATATATTCTTTTACGCGTTAGCAAGTTGTTTACAACCCTATCTTGATTTTCTTATATTTGATGTGTTGTTTGAACTGCTGGCTGAGGTAATTTTCTTGAGCAGTCTTTGGAAGAGCTGTTATTTGTGAGTCGTTGGTTGCAAACATTCACTGCTAAACATGGGCTTGGTTGTCTCTCATTGTGCTCCTCTCACTGGTGGCATTCTCGGACATCCAGGGGCAGTATTTACAATTTAAAATTCGAGGTTTGCTCCTCACAAAGTTTATTTCCACTTAAAATCTGATAATACGGTGGAAACACTCCACATTCTAGCTTGGTAGGATTTTTATGAAAATCAGACTCAAAAAGGAGCAGTGAACAGGGCAAACAAAAAAATCAGAGTAGCTCCTTTTTAGCAGTATAATTCAAGCCCTATTTTTACAAAAATATTTTGAATGAAATGACTGTTTAGATTGGCTGAACATTTTGTTGAGAAGTCCCCATTTTTTGCCACTCAGGTCAGAAGCCTTCAAATACTTGACATATATTGCTGACCTGCTGCAATATTGTTTGTTTACCTCTCTCTGTTAGGAACTTCCAGGATGGAAGAGAGGAGGAGATTTCAGTTTTCCTTGGATGTTGTCAGGGTCTTAACAACGGGGTTTGAGTTTGGCCAAATGCTGTGTAGAGCAAGGTTCTGTGTGAATTTGAAGCTTCATTTAAAATCCAGCAGCAACATAATCTGTGTCCCAAACCAGGCTGAAAAGAATTCTTTCTCTGAAAGAATTCAAGTAATGTAAACTTAAAACTCCAGCTCTCTCTCCCTCTGCAGCCTGCTAAACATAAAACAGTGGATTTATGGAGAGGGGAAAAACTTTAATTACAAATCACAAAATGGAATATAGTAAATTCTACTTCTCGGTGTCTAAACATAGTTTGGACTGTGCAGGGCTTCGACTGAGGAGATTTTTAGGGATTTCGTTCAGCTAGAGACAGAAAAGCCCTGTTTTCACCTGATTTTCCGTTTTACTGAGCCTGGGGCAGGCAGGACTCAGCCATTGTCCCTTCAAAGTGAGTGGCTGGAAGTGGGCTGGGGTTCCCTGTAAACAGGGGCAGTAAAACCCCGATTTGCACTTTCACACCTCTAATTTGCTTCCACTCGGTGAAGCTCTTACAGTTGGGTGCTGTATCATTGAGACAGAAGTGCCGCTGGACCAGCGGGTGGCCTGGTGGGGACGGGGTTTTTTTGCTGTTTATTGAGATTTCCGAGGCGTTTTTGTTCTGCCCTTCTCAGCTCGTGGAGCCCTCGTTAGTAGTGGTGGCAATTCCACACTAGGAATGCTGGAAAGAGGAACTGCACGGAGCCATTGCCACGCTCCTTGTGGCAAAAGTGGAAATTCACAGTGATCCTAAGCTTTTTATATATTCTTCATGTATTTGTAGCTTTGTAGATGGCCATAGCTCCAATACTTTTCCTACCCTTTTCTGCTAGATTTTGGAACACTAAGCTGCCCTTCTAAACACACCCCTGAAATATTGTTTAGATTAATAAATAGTATTTATTCCAAGCAGGGGACCTGCAATAAGAAGTGGGGCAGAGAACCCCTTGGACCAACTCCAAGGGGCTGACCCAGGTGAGGGTTACTGGGGCAGCTGAATCTCCTACTGGATGTACCTGTTAAATATCCAAATTAATTAACTTTATAAAATCGCAGAAATTTGATTCAGGGTGTGCCCATCACCACCGGGACACCTGGAAGCTTCCAGATAAAGGTCTGCCTTTTACTTTACTATTCTAGCACTGCTGCAAGGGTTTTTTCTCTTTTGGTTGTAGGCAACAACACTGCAGCCAAAAGTGAGACATCAAGGGAAGCTCTTCACAGCGAATGGTAGATTTTAAGCATTTTAAGAGCTTTATAAAGCGTTTTTCTCTCCGTCTTCTGAGGAGCGTACAGACTGTCCTAGCAATAATGGCTGCTTGGCATTGAGGGTCTGTCAGCCACCTAGACATCCCTGTATTTCCTCAAAAGCACGGCTTAAGCTGTGTTTTTGGAAAAAACATTATAAAATTTAGCAACATTCTGGTATTTTTTGCCTTTAGCGGTTTGGTGGTGACAACAAGTAGATGAAGGAGCATTGATAACCCAGGCATGTGATTTATTATCCCACCAAGATGCTGAAAAATAAAAGTGCATTGTGAAGCATGTTCTGAGGGGCAGCTAGAGGAGTAGGGAAAACTGAGGGACTGACCTTTGGGGCAGTTGAAATTTTATTTGCTTATTATCCTGGAGGAAGCTGTGGTAAAATTGGGGTTTTTCTTTGCCAACACTGGAGCTAGAAAACGAGAAATACTGACATTTAGAGAGGCATGCCATTTTTGCAGCCTCAACTGTGTTGTTTTTCTCTTTGGTTATTTATATTGCCTCTCTTCATTTCTCCAGCTCTCCTTTCACTCCAAGGAGCAGCCCCAACCTGTTTATTTGGGGAGCATGAAAACATCCCATGAATGTCCTTGGGAAAGGCAAATGCGCCCCCTGAAGAGGTGAATTGTACTTTAGGGACTGAATTACCAATTCTGCTGAGAGCATGTTAAAAATGGGCACGAAGAGTTGGAATTCTGAAGATTTTCGTCTTTAAGGCCCAGGGATACTCAAGTAAACAGAATAACTGTACTCCTCCTTGGCATGGCATTTATTTACTAGTTTCCTGTTGATACACATGTATGCATATGACTCTGATTGCTGTACAAGATAAAACTGAAATTTGCTTCCCGTGCCACCTGTTGTATTTAGGGTTATTTTTCTCTTGAAATAGAATTCCTGTTAGACAGGAATTCTGTGCTTCAGCTTGCCATAATCATAAAACCCTTAGGATTTGTGTTCCAACCAGGCTCATAGGGAGAATATTACTTCACAAAATCGGCTTTTAATTACCTAAAATTTGCCACAGGAAATTACTTTATGTTTTTTGAGATTTTTTATTTTAAATGCTTCCCTCTTTAAAAGAAATGGACTGTGGAAGGGAAAGTCTAGATTTAAAAAACTGAAGGCTGGTTGTGCTGTTTGAGGAAGGGATGGAAAGAGAGAGGCTTCTATGGTACAAAGTCTGGGATTGTGCATGCACAGCTCCTCTGTGTATTTGCAGAGAAAGTGGCAGGACATTTTAATTTTCTTTGTCTCAATTCCTGGATTTTACAAGTTAGTTTGTCTCTCTTTCTCCCCAGACAGCAGCCAACCAGAGGTGTGATTTTCATGCTGTATTGGGAAGGGTTCTAATGATGTTTTCTGTGGGTTTTTTTGTTAATGCAGCAAAATCTTCCCTCTGTTGTGACAAAAAACTGTGCTAATGACAACACACCGTAGTTCTGATCCCTGCAGATGGCTCAAAGGTTAATTCCAACTGTTAAAGCAATGGACACATCCAGAGAAAGCTTCCAGCCACAGGATGTTTTGTAACTGGCATCTCACTGTTCGATTTGTCTCTCCAAATTGAGTCTTGCTGATTTTTTTTTTCAGGGCACCACATGACAGTAAATACAACTTTGTAGACAGGGCCCACAGTCAGGGTGAACAGGATAGAAAATCTTGCCATGACTGTCAGAAGATGACATGAGTGGGTGTATCATAGTCAAAGCAACCCAGTGACAAGAGTTTAAAAAAAAGAAATTAAAAACAAAACAAAACAAAAAAAAAAAACCAAAGGAGGGGAGAGAAGAAAAGATGGAGAGAAATGTTCTCTTTCACTTCCCCTGAGCAAACATGTAATTTCCATGATTTCTTTTTAATGACTCTCCTCTGAAGCCGGTAGGTACTGATTTATGGGAAGCTGTAAAGGATCAGGTGGGACCCTGCAGGACGTCGTTTACAGCTGCTCGGGCTGCAGCCCGTCCCATTTGTCTGCTGAGGTGTGAGCTCATGGCACACATCACCCCGACCATAAATTCCTGCTCAGCCTTTCTGCCTGGGGGCTGGGGCAGGGGGAGAAACCTGCCGGGGTGTGCAGATGCTCTGCAAGCCCAGCTCTCCCCTGGTGCACGCCAGGAGACATCATAGGCAGCGAGGCAAATTCCTGCTCCTTGATAAACAGTCCAGATGTCCTCTCGGAGGAGGAAAGTAACTAATTTCTGTTTGGAATCCTGCAAGAAGAAAAATGATCCTTTACAGTGCTGGTTACTCTGAGGTCACTTGCATTAAAATGAGGTCATATTTTTTGTCATGATGATACTTTGATCCAAGTAATAAACATAAAGGCTCTTTTGGGCCATTCTAATTCCTAATCCTAGAGACCTGTTCTATTTCAACTTGTTTAATTTTTTTTTTCATTAGTGATTCTTGAGTCAGACCTTGTTTTATTAGACTTAAGTTAAAAAGGCGTACTAGGCTGGGGAAAAAGAAATAATCCATGCTTTATCACTAAGAACACTTCATAAATACTCTTAATTAATATCTTGGGATTCCAGACACTATACCCAGAAAACTATAAATAAAAAGGATTGGCTCTTCACGGGACCAACGGTAGTCAGTGAAATTCAGGCCTTACAGCTACTGATTGAAATTATCTTGGGCCTGATTATCAAACGGAGCCTTTAACTGGAGGGCATTTTAAGCTGGGTATCATGTATGTGTCTAAGATGGTGTTTTGAGGACAGAGCAGGTTTCTGGTGTCTTCTGGTGTTTTTCTTTCCATGGATGGCTGTTCCCAGCACATGAGGTGCAGAGCTGGTGTCAGTGGTCACTCATTTGCAGCAGCTCCTGGTCCTGGCTGGGCTCTGGAGAGAAGGTAGCCAGGCAAGAGCTGCCCCATCAGGGACTTCACAGCTCTGGGACCAGGGGGAAAACTGATTGTGTGGGTTTGGAGTTAAGATTTTCAAGCATGCAGGTAGCTCTTTAATTATGCCCTGCATTCCCAGAAGAGAAAAAATAATCTATTAACTTTCTGAGCCCGAAGGAAATCAGCAGATTGATAATGGGAAAACATCAGAAGTAAAAGGAGCTGTTTAAGATATGGCAAATAACAGAAATCATTGTTCTTCTCTTCAAAAGGGAAAGGTATAAGTCTCAGTGTAACTGATCTGGATTATGTAACTGATGTGGTATCTCCTGATTCCAGGGCAAGTCAGGTGAGCTGCAAGGATGTGCTGTGGTAGTGCTGCTGATCTTGAGGAAATTTAAGACTTACTGGAATTGAGGATTTCGGTTTTCTAGGCTTCTTAAGGGGTTAAAATCACTGATCTTTAAATATGTGGTTCTCCTGGTGCCTTTAAAAGCTCCTCCTATTTACATTTGTGCCAGTGCTCAGAGGTGACTTGGGTTTGGGGTGAGGAGAGTGTTTTACAACCCAGATCAGTTCTCCAGTTCCAGTAGCTGTCACCTACCTGTTAACACTGTGTAATCGCTGCCTTTAAATTATGCTGTCAGTCCAGCCACCTCTCATTTTCACTGCTTTCAGTGACAAAAGTCACTTCAAATGGGTTCAGCAGCAGTAGTCAGACTCCTGTGCAGGTTACTAGAGGGAAAAAGAATTACGGGGCTGAAAATAGACTGTGAAGTTGCAGAGATAACTGCTTTGAACATTCTGTAGTTCAGTCTTGAGTGCAGCACAGCTAAGCACATGCTTGGCTTTAAGCCTGCAATAAAACAATTGAAATAAGGTATTTTACTTATTGCTGAGGCTTCTGTCGTAGTAGCAACATTTAGGATTTGTCAGTGGGCCACAATATTCGGAATATTTGATATGACCAAATTCTACCAACACACTCAACTTGGAGCCTGGGGCGTGCATCGTTTGTTGATGTTTGGGAGTGGGTGAATCACATAAATACAACCTAATTTGGTCTTTGCTAATACTTTTCACATTAAATAGTGAGGTAACAGTACACTTTGTGAATACTTCAGTGATTTAAACACGGGCATGGGAAGCAGAATGATTACACAGCTTTTTCCAGAGCTGCCAGCCCCAGTGCCCCCTCAGCAGCTGAGAGCTCCCACAGACGGACAGCAAAGCCACGTCCAGCCTGGATGCTCCTGCCCCTGCTAAGTTTAGGTACAGAATAAATCTGTTCCTATCCCTGTTCCCTAATTTTCATTGCATTTTTGTTTTATTTCAGGCCAGCAAACCTCCTCCTGGACCAAAGCAACATTGACATTGCAGCCTTCCGCAGCACGGGGGATTGGCTCAATGGGTTCCGGACAGGGCAGTGCAAGGACATTTTCACGGGTGTGGAGTACAGCTCCTGCGACACGATAGCCAAGATCTCCACAGAGTAAGTCTGAATCTGTTCAATCTGTTTGAAGCTGGGGATTTTCATCACCGGTACAAGGTCGAACATAAGCACAAAGGTAGCACTCTTACGTGGCGTTTACAATCCTTAGCTAAAATTTTCTTACGTGTAAAGAGACAAATGGGAATTATTTGTTGTAGTTGAAATACCCATGAAGGAAATCTCTGTCTGGTGACTGTGTGAGGGCCATGGTCCAATAGCTTTTTCTCACTAAGTACAAGGAAATTCCTAGTTTCTTCCAATACAGTAGTACCATGCATCATCTGGTACACCAGCATCACTTTTTTCACTGAAGTTGCTCTGTTGATTCTTTATATTCTGTATTTTACATAGGAATTTCTCTACAGCTGGCACATTGCCAATCTGTCCCTTTATTGCCTATCCCATTTTTCACCAAACCAGGTGAGGGTGCAAATTCTTTGTAGCTGTTTTCCTCCTCCACGCTAGTAATTACTCAGGACTGAACTCCCTCCTGCTATGCTTGGGACCGAGCAAATGGCAAGTTTATTACATTTTAAATGCAATCCATCTTTGTTCTAGTGACAAGTAAGAGTAGGGTAATGTTCTTTCTGCACCTGAAAAGGCATCAAGTACAGTTAAAAATTTAATGCCAAAGGAAATCTTAATTCCCAGTTGGGCTGGCTGGATACACACAAGTTACAGAGAAGTATGCAGCAGCTGTGCTACCAACAATTAAACACATCAATGCCACTAATTAGTGTATTATTGCATCTATAAAAAGGGTGCTAATGGCTTTTTGTAACAATTACCCTTTGGGGACAGCGTAGAAATCCTCTAGGAATGCCCAATTTCCTGTGAGCCCTGGTTAATTAGCCCTTCACAGGTGTTAAACCTCCACAAGGAACAAAGAGCCTGGAGATCCTGGGCAAACAAGAGGTGAAAACCAGGGGAGATGCTGGCGGCGTGGCCATGTAGTCCTTCAGCTCAGTGCTGCCAGCAGAGTTCAGAGGGCAGTGATGGGTCAGCACTGCCCAGGAAAAGCCATCAATAGGGGATGGAGGTGTTAGAGAGGCTCAGCTGATCCAGCAGCGACTCCCTTGCGCCAAAATCCCAGTGCTGTGCCACTGAGAACACTTCCACTGCCTTTCCTTCAGGTTAGCAAACACAACGAGGCTAAATGAGTTTTCAGTCTATTTTTTTGCAGCCCCCTTGTGTTTCAGAGAGTGGCTCTGAGTGTTTTTTGCACCAGGGCTTGTGTTTCAGCAATATCCCTGTGCCTGGGGGCTCCTGCAGTGCAGGAGTATGGGATGGGCAGGTTCATCGCTGTCTGCTGAGATCAGTGCTGGGAAACTCGGTGTCCTCAGTCACATGTCTTCTCTTCCTTCCAGTGACGTGAAGAAAGTCGGCGTCACCGTGGTGGGCCCTCAAAAGAAGATTGTCAGCAGTATCAAAGCTCTAGAAACTCACACAAAGAACAGCCCCGTTCCTGTCTAAGGTACCAAAATGATGTTGCTCAGGAGAGGAAAAAGAAAAGGAGAAAGTTGCATCACAGGTCAAAAGTGATGGCTGAAAAACGGCAGAATTTAAAGGAGTTCTTTGCAACAGCTTTGGATACGTAATGGTTGAGATTTAAAACCCACAAGACTCTCAAATATTGAGTATAAATGCCTTAAAAATAGGAGCAAACTTGTTTTCTATCTGTTAATCCTAAAGGGTGGGTGCTCTTGACTGACTGTTACTGCAGATAGTAAATTTCAAAAGAAAAAAATATGTGAAAAATCCTTCCAAGTAAACACCAGTGTTACTAAAACCTAGAGCCATTTGAATATTAAGTGACTGAATAACAGAACAAAACCATGGACATAAAAGCTGTGTATTTGATCTATACAGCAAACAAGAAGAAAGAAAGACTTGCAGTATTTTTATACAGAAGAGATCTGTAACAGGTATTTTATTTCTTTAAAAGCAAGGAAAATAGAGGACTATACCTCACAACCTGTCTGGCCATATTTACTATAATGTCATTGTAACATGCTATTTCAGCTTCAGGAAGGAACACAGAAATAAAGTTTGTAGTGACTTTGAGTTAGTTGACAGAAGATTTTCACCATTATGTTAGCTTCCCTAACTGTGTTCTTTTAAATAGAAACAAGTCTTAATTTTTAAAAGGCTTATTTATTTTTTTGTTTGGTTTTTTTTCTTTCCAGTATTGTTTATATTTATGCTTAAATACCTTAACCTGGCTGTATTATTGCCAAGTGCCAAATGTTATCGAAACTTCATTGGTTCAACCTGAGAAATTGTCTGAGGGTTAGTTATGAGATTATTTTACACTCGTAGCATCATGCATGAAATACAGAAGGAAAGAAGAGTGATTTTTTTTCAGCACTGACACTATAAAAAGCACCAGGACTTGTTGAGATTTCTTCCATTTGCTGTGAGTGGTATTTTCAGCCGGGCTGGGGTTTTGACAGTGGTGTGTGCATTGATCTTTCGATCAGTGTCTGCCCCAATCAGCACATCCCACTGCCTTCCCCAAGGCTGCCTTCCTGTCACAACAGGACCCTTATCCTTGGCTGGTGTTCAGGTGAGAGAGATCTGCCAAGAAAATGTCAAAGAGGGCCAGGGTTGTTGCATCCTGCTTTAACTGATGATGCTTTTTGAGTTCCCTGGGAAGCGGCCCCTGTTTAAAAGGTGACTCAAGCTGTGAAGTGGGGCTTTGGTATTTAAGTTTGCACATGGCTGAGCAAGAAACCTCCTGCACAGGCACTGCCATCCTGTAGAGGACCTGAGGTTTTGGCACAGGTTCTGTGGGTACCTGTTCCTTCAAGGAAAGCAGAAGGGAGCCCATCTTGAGGAGAGCATTCACGTGTCCCAGTGGAAAAAAGAGACTGGAAGGTGGATTTTGAGGGCCCTCCACCACTTTCAATGTCTTCCAAAGACCTTCCCAACTCCTAAGCTGTTGCTCTGGAGCACATCAGTTCCAGTTCTGAGCAGACACGAGTGTTGACTCTGAAAATGAGTGGTTTAAAACACACTGTGAGCCACTTCTTGTGCTTCTCAATGCTCTAGATGTGATGGAGGCACACAGACATCAGGCCTTGGTCACCAGGGGAAACCATTCTGTTCCCAACCTGCTGTTCTGGAATCCAGACCTGATTCTGATGAATAGCAGTGAATCCCTAAAAGTCCAAGATTCTGTGAGAGGCAGAGGGATAAATGGCACATTGGGTTTTCTCTGTGCATGCAAAAGCAGATAACCAGTTGTGCTTTCTTCTCGTGCCTTGGGTTTTAAAGCTCCTTGGTAAATAAATAAGGAAAGAATCACATTCTAGGGTTTGTGGGGCTGAAATTGTTCTCCATGAGTCCAGGACTTATAAAATGTCCAGGCACAACATTTATCACACATTGCTAAAGGGAAAGCAGAATTAGAGACTTTTTCATGAGTGCTGGTAGTGAGCATGCTGCAAAGGACTGGTTTGAAACACACTCACAGCATAATAATTAGTAATTCCTTCTGAAAGAAAAGTGAATGGGTTTAAAAGTTGAAATTAAAAAAGCATTGAAAAAAGTTAAAATAAAGCACTTAAAATGTAAAGAACACTTTTTATCTGCCCCAATCTATCATGAAATGCAGCCTGCTGGATAGAAAAGCTGCATTTTCTGTTGCTTATTTCCTTTGGAATCTTTCTTTTCTTCGGGTTGAGATTGTTGTAAATCAGACCCTGTCAGTGAGTTTAAGCCACCAAAACCCAATGGCAAGCATTGGCTGTGTGGGGACAGCTTTCTGTGACATTTCTCCTCAGCTTCATTCTGCTGCCGGAGACTGGGGGTGAGGGGCTGGGGTGGGGGGCTGACTTCTGGGAAATGCTTCTGGAAACACAGATCCAGTTCTCAGAGCTTCAGACAGCTGAAAACTTTGCACCAACCAGCCTCAATTTCCTCCTGCCGCATGTCCTGTCGTGTTCCTTGCCCACTGTTCAGGCATAAAAGGTTCAATCTCACAGAGAAAAACAAAAAAAAAGGCAGCTCGGTTTTGCTTTTCGTTGCTGTTAGGAGTGGGGAGTTTTTAAAACCCGTTTGGTTTTCTCTCCCTGTCAGAAGTTGTTTTGTACTGTAAGTGGCCTCTGTTGCAAGCATCCTGTACTCCCTGCCCCCCTGTACATATGTAAACATAGCAGTGTACAATTCTTCAGTGTGGAGTAGAGAAATAGAGGTCGTGTGGCCATCTGCCTGTACAGGTTATGGACATCAAGCAAAATTCAAACTGCTCATAAAATGACATGCCATATTACTGGGTTTGTACCTTCCAATATAGTTTCCATTTTATTTATTTCTGTTAACATAATCTAGTTTTTGTGCTGTAACTTAGCATCCAATAAGCAATGTATAGATATGTGATTTGATTGGCAATATGTATTTACTTTAACTTGTATTTCAAAAGCATTACTTACTCATTTAGATTATATATTGTGCAATTGTAGATGGCCTCTTACTAATGTAAAATGATTTGTAGTGGAAACATTTATATTTTTATAATAAACATAATGAAAGTATTTTTTACATACTGAAATACTGAGGTGATTGCTTGGAGGACAAAGTAAATTTATTTGATTAGTGTGATAAAATTGTAATTAAATATGGATAAATTCTGAGTGTTAAAGCATGGGTCTGGAGTGAAAGCTAGATATTACCTATATTATCTATTAAAAGAAACAAGCAGTGCAGGTTTTAACTAAACAGACCAGCATTTGTGCTAAACTGACTTACATCAGTCAAAGACTTTACTTTCTCCATGGATACTGGAAAAACATCATCTTCTACAGCCTGCCTATGGGATATCGAAAAAGCTGCCATTTATTTGAGTTGTGTCAAGTATTTCCAAACTTTTGCTTTTTTTCCTCCCTCGCCAGTGGACCTCTTTTCATCTTATTACTATGTTGAATCCAGTCAAAGATGTACTTTTCAACAAAATAAAATAGCCCACCACGTACTGTAATTTCACCCCACGAGCGTTTCTTGCCTCTGAGTATCTGTGTCAGACAATATTTTGCCCCTGTTTTGTTATGTCCTTGCCATGTTGTTTCTGTGTGCTCCCCCCAAGTACAGGGTCTTTGAAAATGCCAACACAACTCAGGAATTCTCTTCCTAGAAAAATAGGAATGGTTTTGATGCTTGCCAGTTTCTTGAATTGTACAGGTTCTTTCTGTACCATAACTGACTTTGCATGCTTTTGTATCCTACTCTGCTTACTGGTGCAAAACAATGAATGCTATACCTGTCCTGCAGTCTGTAAGTTGATAAACTTTATGAATGTGGATGTGGCATACTTTTTATTTTTTCCCTGGGCATTTTGTCTTGGTGTCTTCAACAGAAAGGGGAATCACAGCAAAAAAGTCACCCAGAGCTGGACTTGTCCTTAAGTGACAACAGCTGGACTGAAAGCCGCTTGTTCTTCCTGCTGTAGTGGATAAATGGATTTTAGCTTTCAGACAGGGGGGGTTGATGCTGTGCTTGAGCACCAGGGAGGTGACTCTGATGGGGTCTGATCCAAGCACTGTGCAAAGCATTTGCTCTGTGAACAGGTTTCACTTCAGGAATTGTTTTACCCTGATTGTGTCTGTCCCTTTGGCATTGCTGGTCTGTTATATTTGCTCTGGATCCTGGAGGGCACAATGGCTATTGGTGTTTTTGTTGCTTTTCCTGTACAATGGTATTAATGCAGCTCTGGAAGGGCAGCAGGATGCACTTCCTTAAGAGCAGCAGCACAAGAAGCTGCTTGGCAGCCCCCACCACCACAGAATCCCAGAATGTGCTGATTTGGAAGGGACCCCTCAGGATCCTGGAGCCTGGAGAGGTAAAATTGCTGATATCAGTTCCATAAATTCAGTATGTCTGTCGGGGTGTTTTAGTGCTGCCCAGGTGGTGTTTCTCCACTTTGCATTTCTCTCAAGGATGATGCCCAGACCCAGATATCTGCACCATGAACACCCCAAGTGGTGCCAAGTGAAATCAGACCATTGCTTCTGCTGTCTCACAGGTGCCACTCCTGTTAATTCAGATGGATATCCACGCTATTGACTGCCTTTCATTTCCTGAGCTGCTCCAAGTCCCCAGATCCTTTCCAAACTATCGCTGCCTGGTCAGAAATTCCCCATTTAATAGGTGTGCACCCAGTTCCTTTTTCAGTCCTTGGCCCAATTCTTTGGGATTTCTTAATGAATTTTACTTTCCCAATTCAAAAAATATTTATTCCAGAGATATTTCCCTGAGCTTTGATTCATTCCCCCATACAAACAGGCACATGCTCATCATCCAGGTTACCAGTGCAAAGGTGAACAGCACAAACTACAAAGAACAGCTTCCTCTTGGCTTCCTCATTCTCCTTTTCAGATGGCCAGGGAACCTCTGGTGAATGAAGAGTGCTCAGTACACGGGATTTTTCAGCTCGCTCTACTTTCCCATTAAAATGATTTCATAATAGCCCATATTTCCCCAGTTAGCTCATAAGAATGTCACAGGGGACAGCACCAGAAGTCTTAGTAAAGACAAGATAAATCTCATCCACTGCTTTCTAGATTATCCTGTCACAGAAATAAATTAGATGAGTTTGACAGGATTTGTTTATTCTTGACAAATCTGGGTTGGCTTCCTAAGACCTTGTAATCCTCCAGCTGCTTAGAAATGTATTGTGTGAGATATATACATATATATATAAAAATATATGGGTATTTGAGGTTAGCATATCTGCTCGGGAATTGCCTGGCTCTGCTTTTCACCTCTTTTTAAAGCTCAGGATGATCTTTGCTCCTCTCCAGTTTCCTGGACTCCAGGACTTCTCCAAGAGAAGAGCCAGAATTGGACCAGTCCCTTTTTGCTCTAGTAAATCCCACGGACACTGAAACCCTGAATGCATCAATCACTTGGGCTGTTAAAATTCCTAATTATGAAACAGAAATAAAATGCACACAAATATTTTAGTGCATGGCCTGGTTCTGCTTTGAACTTTTGCCATCAAGCAACACCTAAGAGTCATCATTAAGGGAGCATTTGGTTAGAAATTTTCTTTTTTTTAAAATAAGATTCAACAACTAAGGTTCATCACTGCTGTATCACTTTGAAGGTAGTTGAGGTGTGGGTTCATGAGAAATTTTTCAATTCACTCTGTTGCTCTCCACATAAGAGGAGAAATATCCTTTATCTCCACTCCTCTTTTATCGAGTATTCTCAGTTTTAAGTTTCTTCACTCATCATGGATTTGTAATTAATACTGACTTTAGCTTCCAGCCCTTTAAAAAGTGTATGTTTGCAAGACAGTGTGAAATAACCAGAGCTTTTTATTCCTAATATTTGGCCATTTAGGGAAGCAGGCTTTTGGCTTTCTCCTCCTGCCACAATGCCTGCAAGGACAAAAAAAAAAAATGAGTTTAGTCTCACTATGTTCATGGGAGCATCGAGTAAAACATTTTATTTTAAAGCTTTGAGATGAAATGAAGCCAGTAAAAAACCATATAAATGCTAAACCCGATTTGTTTAAATGGAAAAAAGAAAATAAAAATAGGAGGTCTGGTAGTTTTGGACCATAGTCTGACCAGGGATTCCCATAAGCATCTCTGATGTCAATTTTCCTGTCGTTCCCTCTCCCCACCCAGCAGGAAATAATCCTTGGGTATCGTTTACATTTTATTTGGAGCATTTTATTTTCTCGGGATGCTTTACTCTTTTCACTTTAATTAGTCTCAGAGCTCGTGCGGTTCAACAGAGGCCAAAATTCGGCAGAATTTACCAAACCCCAGGAGTCTGGTGTGTCACGGAGCCCCTTGCTCCTGCAGGCTTTCCCTGGTACCTGCTGTCCCCTGCTGTCCCCGCCGAGCATCGTCCTGACCCCTCCTCCCGCTGCTGCCAACAGGGGCTCCCCATCGCTGTGCCTTACAGCCCAAGCCACCAGAAAACCCCAAAATCGGGATGGGAGAGGCCTCGTGGAGATATTTCAGAGTCACAGCAGTGTTTTGTAGGTGCACTGTTAATTGCTTGCCTTGCTGCACTTCCCTTTCTGTGCCACCCAATTTAAACTCTGTGAATCCCAGCAGATACTTAGATTTGCCTGGCATTTCCCCCCCTAAATCCCATTCAGTGCAGACATTTTGTCCTCATCTTTTCTGCATTATCTGGGTGTTTTTTTGCAGAGCCAGCTGGGTATTTGCTGGCAGGTTTTTGACCACTGCTAAAACATGGAGCTCCCCTCCAGCTGCTTGTCAGCTAATCACCAGTAATGATTCCCATTTTTAGTGTGCCCCTTTCAAGTTGCATCAGCTTTTATTAATAACTATTTTTAATCTCTTTCTTTCACTCTCATAAAGATTTTTTTGGGAGGCTTTTCTTGAGGACTAAGTCACAATTCCCACTTGTATATACTTTTAAAAAAATAGTGCCTCGTTAACTGAGTTAATACTTGCCTAATTGTAATAGCAAAGCAATAAAATTCAATCCCTACAACAATGAGATGCTGTAACTTCCTTCTCCTCTCACTGATGGAGAACTGGGCTACCTGCCAAGGAAGTAAAATGGAAATAGGAAACAATATGAACGAATAAAACCTATTTCTGAGATTTAGATATAGATGTTTTCTTGAGTTTTTTGCTTGGTTTTGGTTTGGTTTTTTTTTTAATATTCTGTTATTACTTGATTCAATTTTTTGCTTTCTGTTTCCAACTTCTCCCGTTTATAGGTGGGTTTTTTGAGACAGAGGAGTTGGCCCACTGAGAAATTATTTTCCTGCCCCTTTCTACCTTTTCCTCATATGTAAGCTGTCCTCTTCATATAAAGTTCCATAGGGATTTTTTGGAAAACCAAGTATATCAAAGACACCAAAAATCTGTCTGTGAATACCTCCTCATTGTGGACTATATAAATGACTGTAATTTAGCCAAATAAATAATTACAGTCCTTCAAACAAATATAAAATAAAGATCAAATTGAAGTAAACCTCTGTCCCTGGCACCAGCCAGCCATCAGAATTGTAACACAGCTCTATCCATGTCCTGCTGCAAGGTAAGAGATCCCTCAGAACAGGACAGAAGGCAGAAGGAAGGCATTGAAGCACAGGGCTGAAGAAGTCAGAGACCTTTGCTACTCTTAACACCCAAAACCAAGTGCATTCTTCTTCCCTTCTTTTGTAATCTCTGTTCCATATATCCTCTGCTGAACTGTAACTGGCTAAACGAAGCATTTAGACTGAAAATAAGAGTATTTAATAGCACCCACATTCTAAGCAGCTATTGGAGCTTAAGATAATGTTGGGTGGCTGTGATCCAGCTCTACACTGTGTAGAGGAGACCCCATCATCCCAACACGTGTTTTGAGGCACAATGTGTATAAACATCATAAATACAAGCAGCTCTTTGGCCTGTTCTCCCTGGCTACCACAACACCTCCTGCTCCTTGGGTTTTTGGCACTGTCTGAACTGCATTTCTGTGCATCCAGTCTGTTTTTAAAATCACGACAAGCACAGTACCAAAAGAACTCTTTCCCCCAGTCTGCCTGCTTTAATATTTTCACTGGCATCTCTCCTCTGCCTTTTTAGAGGAACCTCTTTCACAGGATTTCTCCCCAAGCCTAAATCTCTACCTTTAACATAGATAATCTCTGCCTGGTAATTAAATGGCCTCCTGATGAGTCCTAGCAATGATTTTGGCTATGGCCTTTTGTTGCTAAGTGCCTGCTAGAAGAGTGCTAAAATTTCAGATTAAATATTTTGTTGCTCTCAGCAGCAAGTTCCCATGGGTCACAGTACATAGTGCTCCTTGAGAAGGCAGAACCAAAGTTTTCAATCTTATGGGAAACCAGTGGAACAACCAGCTTGGATATTTTTCTCCCAATCCTTTGGAATTTACAGTCTGAAATTTAGATCACACACTCCTTTCAGTCCATGTCCTTGGTGTCCGAGCAGTATCTGCCTCAACAGGCACAGAGCCAAATGAACCAATGGTCAAAAATGTTTCGGTGGCTCCCCAAAAGGGAAACTTTTAAACTTTTCTGCTACTATTCTATCATTTTATCAACAGGACTTCTTTCTCCAAGTAACTATTCTTGTCACAATATATTGAGTTTGTTCTGACAGGTCTGGCTATGTGTAGTTACTGTGACACTAAAGCTATAAAACTTTTAAAATATTCTTGAAATATTTTTGAAATATTCAACAATTAAAAGTTTTATGGGCTTGGATCACCAGATATATGAAATCTGCTTGATGTTTTAGGCTAAATGTTAGCCCTGTATCTTGAGGGAGAAGTTGCCACTACTATGCAGAAAAAAACTATATCTTCCAGTACAAAGGAATCTGAAAAAGCTGAGAAGGGTTGTCAGAAATTTCACCTACAGTTTGTGAAAAGCTGATTAATTTTCCAGTGGGAGAGTGAGAGAGAGGAAAAAAAAAAAAGATCTGGTTTAGTCCCTGAAATCCCAAGCTCAGAGATATTGGAGGCAGGAGCAGAGGGCTCAGGGGAAGCATTCCTGTTTCCTTCATTTAGCCTTAGCAGGGCTTGGACACAGGGCTAAAGTTACCCCTCTCTCCAGAGATGCTGTGCAGGGCCTTGGATGTGGAGTGGGAGCAGTGTGTTATAAATCTCCAGGCAGAACATGAGAGTGTAAGGTTCTTGGAAGAAAAATACACCGGCCCTTGTGTCATTTCAGGGTTGTGGCATTTCCAGCCTCTCAGTAATTGCCTGGCTCTTTGCATTTGTGAGAAAGCAGAATGAGATGCCTTAACAGGGGGTTCTGTGTATTGTAAAAGTCCAACTGCAACTCGGAGAAAGACCCCTGAGACTTATTGCTACCATTAGAAGCTTAGAGTAATGTGCACATATTTTTCTTTTTAGGCCATGCACACTTTATCCAACCCTCGGAGGTAAAAGAAAAAAAAAATAGGAAAGAGAAAAGAAAAAATGTTCTGTTAAGTATTGGGTGGGGTTTTTTCTTTGCTTTGATCTTGCCACCACATCCCTGGCATCACACCCCATGGTGCCACAGTCCCCGGGGATCTCCTGAAGGTCAGGATTTGAGCTCCAGAAGGCCACAATTTCCCTGTGGGGCTGTGATTTCCAGCACTGCGTCTCAGCTGCAGAAGGGTCCGAGGGGGAAGGCAGCAAGGGAGGGGATTTCATTCAGGCTGGAGACCCCAAATCTCAGCTCCAGGCTTCCCTGTGGGATACCAGCACCTGGCACAGCCACTGCCCAGCCCTTGCTGGGGCACTGTGAGTTTTGGCAAGGCTAAATGGTGAATGGCGCTGGAATAGTTCATTAAGGAAAATGCTCATCATTTGAAACTCGTTATATTTCATCCTCTGTGTGTGTCTGTTGTGCCCCAGAAATGGGAGAGCCAAGGTAGAAGCACAACTTTGTTAAGTGCCTCTGCCTCGTTGGCTTTGGTTTTTGTTGGGTTTGTCGTTGCATTTTAGAAGATCTCAGGTCTACTTTGTAACCTAACAACTGGAAATTTTCTCCTTTTTGCTGAAACTTCTTAATGTGCCTTATACAAAGCAATAGGAATGATTAAATCACAGCAAAGAGGAAAACACAGTGAGGAGTGTAGCTGTGGAGTAATTCTGAAGTTTTCACTCGCACACTAGCTACGCTCCAAAATCAGCAGCAAAAGCAGGTTTGAAACCTTTGTCACCAAAGCCCTTCAAGAAAATAATAGTCTGGCATCTCACAGAAATCATTTGGTATGGCCTGAGGCAGAAAAACCTCTCAGTCTTTTTGGCTTCAGAGCTCATGATTCACCCGGAGCCACAGAACTCTTCCCATCCCTACACTGGAGAAGTCTTTATCCTAAAATACAAATCCCATTTTCCCGTCTCTCTGGTGTGCTGGGCACAGAGATGACAACTCTTGCTGGCTGTGGCTGACATTGATTTTGCTGCTGCTGGGTCAGGGCTGATTCCCACACAGGCTGCCCAGGCTTGTCTGTTTATTGTCACAGAATCCTGACACACTGGGAGAGCTCCAAACTGGGGGAAACCCCTGATGCCTTAAGGGCTGGTAAAAATCAGAGGCAGCCCCAGCAGTGCAGGGCAAAGGGCATTCCCTTGGTTTTAATGGGATCCCAGGTGCACAACTCGTCACAAGTGGGAACAGCCGAGCAGCACCCCCTGGGTACAACGCGGATACAATTTGATGGAGCTCACAAATTAGCAGATCTACCTAAAAGCCCCAATAAGAAACTTAACAAATGAGGTAACTGTCCCCCATTCTAATTATGCCCCCCCTCCAAGTGAGACTCCAGCCGAGTTTAAAAAACCTGTTCCAGAGAGGAGGCTCCGTGCAAGGTTGGAGCCTCTGGTTTGGAGACAGTCGGGATGTTTTGTCTGCTCCCCTCAGAGAACCCCCAAACTGAGCTCAATATCAGCCTCCAAGGGTTATCCACATGTAGGGCTGAGGGACAAGGAGTGTTTGTGAAGGAGAAGGAAAAGGGATAAAAATGTATAAAAGGGTATAAAAAGAAAAGACAAAAACCCATCAGGCATCACCTCAACCTGCACAGGGCTCTTCTGCCGCTCCTTACCCCAGGGCTCTCCTCTAACCCTGCCCTGCTCCCCTCAGCATCCCAGGAACAGGAGAACAACCTGTGCAATCTGCTCAGTGAAGGAACAGCTCACACGAGGACCATTTCCTCCTCTCTGCTGCTGGATATGACTTCCCTGGGGTAGGTGGGAGTCTTGGCAGTCTGCACAAAGGCTAACAGGGACTGGAGCAGGAGCTGTAATAGAGCTGTTACAGCTTGACAGCGCTGTTTTGTAATGCGCGGGGGGATTTTGTTACAAGTCAATTGTAGCTTCAAGAAATTTAAGGGTATGGCATCAGCTTGTATGGTTTTTTTTAATGTTTAATAAATGAAATTGCAGCAGATTTTAACACAGACACCATGGCTGTAGCAGGCCTGGATGACTTAATAAAAACTAAAATCAATCAAACAACTTGATTTTGTTGGCGAGTTTTTGCTCTGTAAGTGGAAATAAATGTTTCTGCAACCCTGATAATTTCTCTCTCATTTCTTCAGGCAGTGCCAAAACACTGGGTTCATACTGTTTGCTTAGTGTTTTTTTTTTTT
>VYZT01037723.1:31358-98490 GCA_013400735.1 Pomatostomus ruficeps | reverse complement strand
TTTTTTTTTTTTTTTGCTGAATTTGTGTTTAAAGAACACTCTGTTAAAGATCATTTAATGTAACCTTTGTCACTACAGGGTCTATCAATGATGACCAAAAGCTTGAAGTACTCCTGTGGTTTGAGAAAAGACTTTTCACCTCCCCACTCACTGTAACCTTTCTTTCTCTTGAATTAACGAAGGGAGATGATGATGGCAATTAAAGCTTCAGATCACTGGCTCCATGTGGTCACAACAGAGCTCAGTTTTATTGTGAGATAATGACTCACAGTGATCTAAGGAAAAGGGAAAATATTTTGAACAAAAAGACACAAGGAAGGGTCCCCATTTGATTTTAGTGGGAGCATGCTGTTCAATAAAATTACATAAATTATATAAAGCTATCTGATGTTTACTCCTTGGCAGAGCAATGGGAGGTGATAAATGGCCTATAATTGGAAGAATATTTGGTTTGCACCTACTCTTAGCCCTTCCCTGGGCTGAAAGACCCCATCCTTCAAAACCAGGCAGTTACAACACCCATTATAATCTCATTTCCCCAAGCCTGGCTTAGTACCTATGTGCTCATAGAACTTCTGACATTTGCATTCAAAAATCTCACTTAAAAAAACCCAAACAAAACGAAAAGAAAAAAAGAAAGGAACCAAGAAAGTGTTTAATTGTCCTGTTCTGAAAAAAATGTCTCTGTGTGCATTTGGGAACTCAGAGTAGATTTATGATGATTCAGACATCACAACAGCAAACTAAGGAGTTAAAAGTAAACCATGTTTTTGTTTTGTTGGATTTTTTTACCACAGGTAGAAACAGGACCCCTTTAGTATATACAATCTTCTTATAAAACATGTTTTACTCTTGCTGGCAGTAGTCATATTCATTTTCTTAGGATATGATTTTTAACCACCATTTTAGATAACCTGTTGAAGCAGCTGTTTCAAAGCATGTGAAAATTAGAGGTGGTGGCATCTCCAAAACCTGAAATTTGCCATCCAGATAAATTAAACTGGAAGAAGCCACATATCCTGTGGCTGGGGGTGGAAGAAAGATGCCAAGCAGGACACAGAGCACTGCAGGATGCACAGCTGGAGGCCACAACCCCAAGGGTACTGCTAAAGCCACAGGGAGAAGAAATCCCAGCCTGTTATCCTTTTTCCATTCCTAAATGAATGATTACATCTAGCTGTGGATTCCACAGCATTACCCTTGGAGGATTTTCTTGGACAATCCTGATTCTCAAGGCTTTGGGGGTTTTCTGGTCCACAGAGCATAAAATCCTGAGGAGGCCAGGAAAAACCCCAGGATTTACAATCCTGCTGAAGACTTGAAAAGACCTTCTGGGATTTCTGCCCCCACATAACACAACTCCCAAAAGCCCCGAAGAGGGGAGCCTGGATATCCATGCCCACCTGCCAAGAAATGGGAAATTTCTAGGCTTGAGCCAGATGTGTAGCTGGAGTTTATGTGACTTCCTGTGCTCTCTCAAATCCATGGCTCTCTGCTCTGAGACAGTCCTCACAGCAGAAAAACTGAGCTCAGGACCTCTGTAGGCTTATTAGCTGCTTATCAGGTTGCTTTGGGGATAAATATTTTTAGATTTTTCATAGAATGCTGGAATTTCCACACAAGTAAGCATTTTTCTAATGAGAAAGCATTCTCTCAATGCCAGCCGTCCTAAGCAGTGCAGGTGCAGCCAATGGAGAACTGACATTTTTGAAGAACTTTTTAATGGGGCAGCTGACAAACCCAACAAAACCAATCCATTTTCCTAGGTGGGCATCTTAGAGAGGATTTTTTTTTCTCCTGGATGCAGTGGGAAGGAAAACATTGGTCTGTCTAAGGCCTCTTGCTGGACAGAAGGGCCTGAAGACTTTTGTGTTTCCTGTGCAAGTTTGATGTCATGCCCTGACCCTTTTTTTTTTTCTCCAAACAAGGAATTTAATGAGCTACAAGCAGCGTAAAACCTATCCAGAGGCAAAGTATTTCTCATACAGCCTCAAACTTCTTTGCTCTTCAGGAGTTTTCTGGTAAGGGGACATGAATCCTTTACAGCATGGCAGCCCTTGGGTGTGGGGTGGCCTCTGAGAGATGAGCAGAAGCCCATCAGAAACACCCTCTGCAATGTGCTCAGATTGCAGGAGTTTCTCTGGAGGTGTTGTGAGATCCCAATTTTGTATCTCTGTGGTCTGGAGCACCCTCCAGTTCTACCTCAGCTGCAGTTTCTCAGGGAAAACCAGAATCCTGCTTGTTATCTGCGAGGGGCTGGAGCACGGCAGTGCCCTTCAGGACACTGCACAGCCCCAGGGATGGTGAAGGCATGAGCTTCTATTTATTAACTGAGTGATACCACATGCAGAGTCCCTGGATGTTTACAAAACTGCCTGGGTGGGTTGATCAAACGAGCCGGGTCTTTCCTTTGCTTTAATTCCTCTTAACTGATGAGAGTGAAAAAAAACCCCAACAAATCAAATCTAAACTCACTGGGATGCAGCCAGCCAAACAAAAAAAGCCAAAAAGGAAAAATGATCAAGTTGTATTGTGCTTGTATCTTGGTTTTTTGAGGATTAAACAGGGAGATGCCTGTCCCCTTTCTTGCTATTCCAAGCCTGGAATGAGCACTGCCTTGCAGCCTGGCACAGCTGGAGCCCCGTGTCCCCTCGAGATGCCTAATGACTTGCAGATTTATTCCAAGGCAGTTAAGGGATTTACCTCCTTCCAGAAACTGCTGAGGAAATGATCATCCGATACAGAAGAAATGCTTTAATGTAATGACATGCAAGAGAGAAATATGTCGTATCCTCAGGGGCCCAGAGTGCATCTCCCAGGCCTGCAGATGGAAATTCCCTGGTGCAGGACGTGCTCTTGTCCTGGACCCTGTGGTCATCAGGGAGCAGCACGGGAGACCCAAGCAAGCAGAGGCTTGTCCTACTGTCACAGGAACCTCTGTTCCTGGTCTAGGAGCTTAACATTTGACCTGTGCAGCTTCAACCTTTTCCTTTTAGCATCCACTTATCTTTAGGGGAAACTGTAGCTGAATTTTTAAATGGGATCAGTAGCAACTACCTGCACCTGCATCCATCTGCAGTGACTTAATAAAGAGAGCTTGCATTTAGATATAAAAGTGTGTATTTTTCCCATGCTGTAACTTGATTGTCTTCCACAGAGTTACACAAGGGACAGATTTGGATAAAAGTAAATCCAATCCAAACTTTTACTCAGGGCAAAACTTATGTTGGGATTAATAGGCTACTCTGGCTTTCTATCCTGCAGAATCAATTAAAAACAGTTATAAAGGAAAAAAACAAACCACCCCAGGGGTTAATGCACCTATTTTTTTATTGCCTTTTATCATGTATAATCATCAGCACCTGTTTAAAATGCTGTGCAATCTGAAGAGAACTTCTTTGCTTGGGTGTAAATGGAGGTTGCCTGTCACAGCTGTGCATACTTAAAGCAGTGCTTAAAGCAACTCAGGGCAAGCGGGGCTGTTTTTTTCTGATGACCAAGCACACCAGGACTCCTGAGGGCTGCTCTCTGCTGGCTGGCAAAAGGTAAAATAACCTCTGGTATTGTCTTTTTTGGTGCTCTGAAATTTGATGTAAACCTAGAGCTGTCTGGTGTTAGATGGTGTGGGTTTGTTTGCTGGCTATTGCAGGTTAGAATCCGGCTTGGAAGAGTTTGATGTGGCAGCTGAGAGGGGGTTTCTGGCATGGCTGCTCTGCTACAGGTGAACTGCAAGGCCCTGAGATTAGCAAGGAACCTCTTTCCATGGAAAGCCCCTCTTTGTGGGTGCCTGGCCTTGTGACTTTGGGATGCTGCACGGGCTGGGAGCTCTCCTGTACCTTGGCCTTGCCTTGGGGTGATGCTGAGATTTCTTTGTGACTTGAGAAGTGAAAACTGGTGGCCAGAAAGCAGGAATAGTGGTGGTGGCCTTGGTTTGTGCCCCTGCTCTCACGTGCCCCCTGGGGAGATGTGCTTTAAGGTGGATGCTTGGCTCTTCCCTAGTGTTAGCTACACCCAGTGGTTCCTGCTTTTATGGAATGCCTTATAAACTATAACATGTACAGGTATGATGGTGTGAGTCCCTTTAAAAGAGTGATAAAACTCCCTATGACGTTCGTTATCTGCATGGTGGAAACAGAACTGCCTTCCTTCCTTCAATTCCAGGCTTCCTCTTACCACTGTCCTGGGCTAACTTACCATAAAGATATTTCCTGAATTAAAGATGGGAGGGAAATAATTTTATGCTTAGGAACAAGTTAGGTTTTAGAGGCATCTAAGAGACTAAACTCATCTGGGAGAGTGATAGTCTCTACCTATTTTGCACCCTGTGAGCTGCAAATCTTTTGCTGAATTAGAAGCTTTCTTTTATGAGTTGATACAGGTTGGGGTTTTTTTTTTTTGTGGTATGAGTGTAGTGGAAAGGCATTTGCTCCTCTACAGCAGCACTTTGCTCTACCACCCCGAGAGCAGGGGGTGTTGTCTGGTTAATGCTGAATGCTCTGTGTGTGTGTCAGAGCTGTGGGTGCCAGCCAGAGTGATAAGTAAGGAGATCCCCAGTTAATTCTCCTGGCAGAAGGCAGGAGCCAGTCTGTGGGGCTCAGACACGGGGAATTCTGTGCGGGATAATCGCGGAGGATCGCTTTCCCTGCGTGTAGAAGGCACTAACGCTGCTCCTTGTCAGGACACCGAAACGGGAATTACATTCCAGGCCTGAAACCCAACCTCCCACCTTGACAAATTGGCTGTGAGCTGAACATGATTTGAACCACTCCGGCGTGGCTTCGCTCGGCGTCACCCCTCAGTGCCCTATTAATAGGACGTGTTAGGAGCAGACAGCTTGGCAAAAGGGTAAATACTGCAGAGCCTGCGGCCAGATTGTCTCCTTGATGGTAAATAGATGGTGAATAATTGAATAATGCTGTATTAGTGGGGAGGATCTGCCTAACATAAGGCACAAATTATGATTCTCTCTCTCGCTGCCCCAGCTCAAATGTTTCAGAATCCTTTTTCTTTGCCATAATTGGACATAATCAGTAACACAGTCAGTGACTAAAGGCTGTCTGGTATCAATTCCCATATTCAGCAACCACAACATCTAGATTTTGAGAGAGCTAATGTTCTCTATTAGTTGATTAGTTCAGTTAATTTGTTGTGTCCCGTGGTGATTGTAAAGTAAATATAAAAGGGAACTCTGTTTCAAATGTCTTCCTGCAGCTCTGTGTGTGTTATGTACATATGATACATGCAAGTTATAGCTGGGTGAAGGTGGTGAGCAACTGCAGTTTTCCCTGGCTTTTGGCTCAGCATCTCCTAAAGAGAAGTTGTCCAAGAATATTTCCACTAGTCCAAAGGGAAAGACTGGTTCCATGGAGCAATTCAGAAAGATAAATGTACGGGACTTAGAAGAATTTATCTCAATTGTACTTCTAGATATAGCCTGTGTGTCTTGTCTTGTTTTCTCATGGAAATTCTTTGGTCAGGACTCCTTCAGGAATGTGACCTTGTGATTGATTAATTAATAAGCTTAACACAAATCTCCCTTCTCCTTCTCCCCAGATCAATCCTACACATTTCTGCTACTGTAGAGACAAATGTGACTTCTTTAAAGTGTAGACCATGGTAGACAATTAGGTGTTTATTTTCCTGTGACCTTGTGGATTAGTTATGGATTTCTGAAGCTGTTTTTTATGTCCACCCATGAAAGACAGTGCATGTTGCTGCACAAAAGCTTTTGTTACCTTTGACAAACTGGAGATGCTGGAAACAGAGAGCTTTTGCAGTTTCAAGGTCTTATGGGTGTGGGAGGTAGAAAGGTGTCCTGTTAACAAACAGCTTCCTAGGGTAAAATGTTTTTTTCTGAGGTGTCAGACTGAACTAGAGAGAGAACCTGTTGGCTTTGTACCATGGAGATCCCCATGCCAGCAGTCCTGCATCTCCAGAGCAAGCTGAAACCCTTTCGTGGGGGGTTGCTGGGATATCTCTGCTCCAGGACAGGTTGCTTCCTCCTCTGTCCTGTCTGTGGTGGGCACCAGCAACTTCCATGGGCTTCTGTATTAATCTTTATTCTTGAGAACAGTCCGAGATGGCATTTTTCACCCTGTGACAGCTGTGATGAGGCTCAGGATGATGGGCCCAAGTGCAGAAGGCGCTTTCAGCTTGGTGGGGAACAGCAGCTCGTAACAGTGCCATGATTAAAGTGTCAGGTTACTGCTCTTTTGTGTTATATGCAGACTGCAAAAGATTAATGCAGGGTGATTTATCTTCTGCTGGATTTGCTTGACAGTGAATGAGACTGTAATCAATTTGCCTGGAGCAGGGGAGCTCAGAATAAACCCCTGAAGGTTTAGGGGGTGGCTTGCCAGGGGGATGGACTGGACAGCCCTCTGTGCCCTTCCTTGTCTTGAGGGAGTCACTTAGGGAAACCTGGAGCATTAT
Organism: Pomatostomus ruficeps; assembly: GCA_013400735.1. Classification (NCBI taxonomy): domain Eukaryota; kingdom Metazoa; phylum Chordata; class Aves; order Passeriformes; family Timaliidae; genus Pomatostomus; species Pomatostomus ruficeps. The sequence goes on along the minus strand of VYZT01037723.1, from coordinate 92,058 downwards.
GTGGTCGCTTTTAACACTTGAACCTTAGTGTTGTGAGGCTTTAAGTAGCCTTTTCCACAAGGTTGTCTCAGAGCAGCAGGTCCCAGACCAGACTTCAGTTTGCTCACCCTTCTGCCATTCCCCTGTTATCTGTATTTTTTATCACTGAAGGCTTTCTGAATGGTAACCACTTGTTTTGTTTTCTGTTTGTGTTTTTTTTTTGTTCTTAGTCTAAAATTTGCCTTTAATCCTAAGAGGTGTGGAGTGTCATGGAATTTAGTTTCTTCTGGGCCCTTGCAATCTCTCACAGTGCTGGGGGGAAACATCCTAAACCTCGCTGGTGAGCAGATTGTGAGTGCTGCTGTCTGCCTGCTGTGCATATTTTGTACTCCAGGTTGTTAAATAGGGAGGTAGAAACGCAGCTGCTGATTGGCAACCAGCATTAGCCAAAGGTCAGTGCTAATTACTCTGCCTCGTTTGCATGAGAAGCTTTGAAAGATAGGGAAAAAAGTGTCCGTGGCATTTTCTGCCGACAAATTACTTGGCTGACAGGAGGATGTCAGTGCTCATCAGTGCTGATAGACCGCAAGTTGGTACTTGTGCAATTAAGCAGGGTGGAAATATTGCCTCAGAGAGTTAACTTTCTGGGAGTAATTACTGTAGGTGTCAACATATGCCCGTGAAAAGGAAGGGGATGTATTTACTAAATATGTGAATCCAGATTATGAATGACTAGTCAGTTGTTTGAGATGATCACCTCTGTCTCCAGCCCATCCTTTCTTCCTCTTGTTTTTGCATGTTTTACTGCCAGTTACGCCAGGGAGGGGTAGAGGGCCACATCTATGCTAATTAGGCTCTGCTGATCAGAGTTGTGACTGTTTCTCATCTAATTGAACCTTGTGAGCTTTAGTGTGAAAGATGAAGGCATTTTTTAAGCCATCCTGTACAGACATACCCTGCGGTTCTGGTTCAGAACTGAGCAGAGCTGAGGTTGAAGCTACTGAAAGAGTAACACAAGGGAGGTCTGGAGGAGCTAAAGGAAAGTCTGACTTTTGGAAGAAATCTGAAGGCAGGAGGCCCTTAATTAACAAGACCAGTGGCTTTGAATGATTTGGCTTCTGCATGTCAAATTTCCATTACCAGAATTTCAGTGGGGGCAAGGAAACTGGGCAGTGAAAACAAAATCCCTTAGGAGTGTCTGTTGATTACCTAAAGATGAAGTCGATCAGGACCAATTTTCAGGATGTTAAAACATTACTTCAGATGAAAGCTTTTATTCAATAGCATTGGTGGCATGATGAGGCTTGGCTCCAGCAATTAAAGTATTGCCGGAGATACGTCCTAGAACGTGCCAGGTCTGGTCTATGTCCGTGTCACCTCTGTGTGTCTGTGACTCTGGGAAACACTGCTGAGCCTTTGCTATTGAAGAACTAGCATTTCCTCTGGTGTGAATTGGGCAAATTCAGTTATTTAAGTCTATATACTCCTTTTATTTTTCCTGAATAAATCAAAGTAGAAAATAGCAGTAGCTCCTTGCATTTGTCAGCTAAGCTGACATATTTTTTCCGACTCTTTCCCTCGCTTTTCTCTGCTATTGTTACATATTTAAACTAGATGCACAGGGCTTCAAACAGCCTCTCTACCTACTTATAAAGTTAGAGAGTTAAAGTTCTGAAGGAGCCAAGTGCCCAAGCTCTGCTGTCACCGAGTGACAGATTAGTGCGGGTCCTTTACGCTCCTTTGAACTTCACCACCTTCGTGCCCATCCTGTGCACAGGACACGAGCACCAAGTCTAAAACACACACCAAAAACCCTCTCTCAGAGTGAAGCAGTGGCTGCAGCCTCACATAAATCACGGCTTTGACTTAGCCTTTCCATAACAGAAAAATACTGGGAGACAAAGGGCTGTGTGTCGTCCCCGGAGACAGTACAATTTATCATGCTTTAGGATCCTGTGTGTGGCCAAAGGCAAAGCTCAGTGGAGCAGGGTGATAAAAACTGCTCCTCCTGTCCTTCTGTGGCACCCGTGCGCCCATGGACTGGGATTGCTCTGTGGATTTTTCTCCCCTCCTTCTGGCTGTGATGGGGCAGGGGTGGCATCTCCTCTGGAGATGTTTTGGGGTCCTGCCCTGGCAGCATGTGAGAAGGGTTTGCTGCACCTGAGACCCTGCACCTTGTTCCTGGCACTGTCCTATGTCACCAAACCAAAGAGAAGCAAAGGTACGCCACTTGCTTCCTTGCAGGAAGCCTCGAAGCTGATTTAAATCACATTTCAATGTCTGAATAAGCTGCCTTTTGAGAGGAGCAAGACAAAAGCTGCTGCCTGCTGTATCCTTTGGTTGCATAAACTTCGCTGAGTGTTTTGTTTCATAGTTATGGTTATCAGATACTACTCTAGAAGTAGAAATTAAATTTGATTCATACAAGGTTTGAGTTGTAGGGCAACGAGGTGATCTGAACAGTTAATTCAAGATAAAAAGGTCATCACATGTTAGAGGGTAAAAAATGGGAGCCTTGAGATTAAGCTCAGAGCTGGGTCAGAAGCAGGAAGGCACAGTTCTTGTCACCAGACTGTGATGATACATTGTGAGTAAATAAAATGGCCGAAATAGGAGGCTGAGGAGAAGTTTTGAAAGAAGCACTAGGGTTAGAAAAGAACCCCTTGATAGAGTTAAGGAACTTTACACCCATAGTTTACATAGTATTTTTGACTTTGACTGTGCTAAGGCTTGCTAAAAACTCCCAAAAATCCCCTGTTTAGGCTTTTATGTTTGGATTTCCGATAAACATTAAGGTGAGAGATTTACAGCAAGAGATAATTTCCAGATGGAAAACCTTCCCAGCTCAACCGCCTGAGAGGTCTGTGGGGTTTTAGTTCAAGTTCCTTCATAAACTAAAAGGTGCTGCTTACAGCATGCTTATTTTCATACTTGATTAGTAAGCACACTAAAAATGTAGTAAAGAGCAGGGCTCTGCAGGGAGGCCATTTCTCTCCACGCCGTGCTATCATTTGTCACTCAGTGCTGTTAAATTAAAAGCAGCATGGCTGCACCTCAGCTATTACCTACAGCCACTTAAAGGCCAGCAGTTTCAATTTTAAAATGTTTTACATTTCTGCGAGTCTCAGTAACACATCTCCATCCATGGCTACTCAGCTTTTTATTGACTCTGAATGAAAGAGAAATGTGAAACCATTTTTGCTGTGTGCCTTGAGGTGTTCCCAGGGAATGTGCCAGCGTGTCAAGTTTAGGCCTGGTTTTGGGGTTTCTGGGTTTAAGTTTTTTCCTTTTTCTTTGGAGTAGAAGTGGGGATGTAGTAGTGCATGGAGTACCTAGGAACCTGTTCCCTGGTGGAAATGGAAGCAGCCTGAAGTGTCTGCTATAGCTGCTTATAATATCAGGAAACCACATTGATTTCTTTGCCTCTGTAAATGTAGTGATACCTTTAAATACCTGAATTAATAAAATTAAAGTGCTGGCAGAGACAAAAAAGACTTCATTAAAGGGAGATCTACAGAAAGCTGATGTCACTCTTTATCTTCCCTTTTCTTTTTTTTCATGTTGTGTAATAAATCTCAGTTAATTCTAAATAGCAGTAGCTGGTGAGGTCTATGGGTGGGAGGTTGTCTGCCCCAAATCTTTGTTGCCTGCATTTAATGGGGCCTACAGAGGGCACAAAAGATGGAAATCCAGCTGGGTTACCTTTTCCTATTGTTTCATTTGTCCTTAGTATCCCATGACTCCCACTGAACAACCAGAACAGCCAACAGAATAATTCTTTATTGAGCAGAAACAATTGCATTTGAAATGTCTCATGGCATGGACTATTTGAATGTGCCACAATGAAGTTTATGAAGAGTTCATTGCACTGGCAATTGAGAAGACATAAGGAGAAAATATTTTATATTTATATATTTAAGGAGAGAAAGCCTTTTGCAGACACATGATTTAAAAGAGCTCAGATTCCTGGACAAGGAGATCTTCCAGAGTTTTACATTTCCAGTGCCTGGGAGACCTCGCAAGATAAATAATTTTCATAAATTATCAAGTCCCAAAATATTTTAATACTGACAAAGATAAAACTCAGCTGAGGCAAGAATAATCCATCTGGCCTTCAGGTGATTGTGCAGTGATGCATAACTTTTCTATTAAGAGCAAATAAGCCTCCAAGGTAAGGGATACTGGCAATGCTTTGCTGGTGGAATTGGGGAAAGTAGAAAGAGGAAAAAATCTCAGTCACAGTTTGATAGAAACAGTTGTGCAGCCTGGTGTCCTGATGTAAGAGTTTATTTTTTTTTCCTGAGTTGTCATCTATGAGAACAAGAAAGATGCTCTAAAGAAACTCCCAAAAACTCCTATTAAAGCAATCATCTGGGGATGGATGAGAATTACTTTTTTTATCTAAATAGCAGTGAAGGAATGCCTGAGAGCTGCTGCTACATTCAACTTATGGACCTTGCAGGTTTGCTCTGTGAAGAAAAATTCTTTGCATTTTCTTGTGTGCTTTGCTCAGTTTGAAAGATAATCCAGCTGATCTTTGGATGGTTGCAGTGAGAACTGATCCTGGCGAGGAGAAATACCTGAGGACAGTCAAGGTCTTTAGGATTTTACACAGAAGGCTAAACATTAAGGTTCAGATCTCCGCCTGCCAGGAATATGTGTCTGAAGGAGGCTGTTGCCATCCTGTACCACTGATTTTATCCTTACTAAATTATTAGGAGAACAGCATCTGTCCTGACAGGAAAGGGGATCTTGAGGGTAACTTCACAATGCAGCAAATGGGAACTGATCAGAGACAAAAATTCATGTATTAAATTATTAATTAACCATCTATTAGAAAGCAGGGCTATCTAGATGCTGGAGCTGTGGTCACTGACAGCAGACACCTTGTAGCTGAACTGCTTGGGGTCACATTTGAAACTCCTTTGATTCATTTGAACTCCGTTGGTATCCTCTCGTTAGCTGCCCAGCTCCCAGCCTCCTGAGAGGGTTTCTGCAGGATTGTGGCATCTTGTGGAGTTAATCTGGGTATTCTGGTGCTGCTGGCTGCCCAGCCTGGAGCCACTCCTTCAGACACAAAACTAGAAATACGAATTGTAAAAATGCTGGTTTGTATTGGAATGTAGAAGAAAGCTTAATATAATTTAGAAGCTGGTTCGGCATACCCTTAGACACCTCATAACCACACTGCTCTCAGTTAAGAATTTGTGTATTGCAAAATAGTAAAAATGAAACTTTTTCATTGAAGGCTACTTTAGTTTTATTTGGGATTGGGGTTTGTTGGTTGGTTGTGTTGGAGTTTGTTTGTTTTTGTGGGTGTTTTTTGTTTTGGTTTTCTTGTTTGGCTTTTTTGTTGTTGTTGTTTTGTTTTGGGGTTGGTTTTTTTTTTTTTTTTTTTTGAGAAAGTGAACTGTCAGTTATCTGGAAACAAGTTAGTAAAATAAACCTTGGGACAATAAAAGGGCAGTTTGACCCTCTTTGCCATGAAAGAGATCTCCCCACTACAGCCCCAGGAGTTCTAACCTGAGAGCAGAGCCTCTCAGAGGTGAAAAAGGCACTGACTTTCCTTTAGAAGAGGCCCTGCATGGTCCAAAGAGTGTGTGTTTGAGGGAGGGGGAGCAGAGAGGATCCCTGCTTTGAGGTGGGTTCATGTTGTTTTCAGAACCCACTGGGCTGACAAATTTGAAATGGTTGCTGGGGCTTCTGAATTGCCTTTAAATTGGAATTTAATGTCACTGTGTTCAAAACAAACAGCTTCCTTTATTTTTCCTTTTATTTTCCCCAACCTCAGAGTGTGATTTCCTGAATGTTTTTTGTATCAGCTCGAGCTGTTGTGCTTTTGGCTTCACTGCCCCTGAGGCTGCAGAAATCTCTCTCACTGTGGGGAACATGAAGCCTTTAGTACTGTGGTGGGTTAGGGTTGCCTCTGCTGCCTCAGACTTTGTGATAGAACAGGAAAAGCCATTTAAAACAACCCTAAACCCACCCAAAAAAAATCAAAAAACCCAAATCAAACAAAAAAACTCCTGATGCAAAATTCTTTTCTTTTATGAGCAGTGCTATGCGTAGGCTTTCTGTAAATTAATATATAAGTAGTTCAGAAGCCAAAGTTAGTTGAGGGTTGATGACTGGAAGGAGCCTCTCAAAGCCACATTCTGCTTGCTCAAATCACCTCTTCCCTCAAGGAAACCACCTGAAAAACCTTCCTCAGTGCTTCTTCCTTCTGTGAGATTTCTTTTTGCTGATCTGTGTTCTACTGTATCATTCAGACTAAAGCCACAGTAGTTACTAATATTTTAAAGTGTTTTCAAGCTTTATCTAAACAAAAGGAGATATTTAGCTCATTATCCTGTTTTAAAATTCTAATGGCATAGCACTGGTGCTGTTGTGATACACTCCATATTAAGAGAAGAAGTGAATTTCTGAGACATGAAAAATGTAGCATCCTGTCACCCTTTGCAGGGCAAGAATCTGATGATAACACATCTTAGATGGAGAAACCAAAGGGGAAAAAAAAAAATCTTTTGGCTGCTCTGCAATGGTGCAAGTGCTTTTACTTCCTTTCAGCTTGATAGTGTTAAACCCCACAATATTCAGAAAAAAAACTCAATAAACCCCCAAAAAACACTAGAAAACCCAGCCCTAAACTACATCAGTAAAAATAATTATTAGTGAACTTTCATATAGATATATATATACTCTGAGAATGTGGACAAGGAGTTTAAATTTTATTTGCTACTAAAAACTTGTGGCCTTGCTATTACTTCAAATATCTGTATACTGTATTTTTCACTTTTTGCAAGGCCTAATAGGGCAATGCCTTTAAAACAGGCACATTGCAAATTAAAACTGCTTTTTTATCTTCTGGGGAGGGGCAAAAAAGACAGGGGGGATAATCCTGCTGTTACCAAAGTAGCTATGGTGGGAATGCATTTGTTTAATCCTGGAGGAGTGCAGGTTTTTGTGATGCTCTGGCTTTTGGAAAAACTGAAGTAAAACCCAAATGGCAACATTTTGAGTTATGTGATGAAAAACACAAAGCAGAGATTAAGAATAGTGAATATTTACAGCACTGATGCCTTCAGTGTAGCTCCAGGCAGTTAATAAATAGCAGATATTTCTCAAAGTAAATAAAACCAAATTGGATCTTTTTCGTCTCTGTGATAATACCATAAGTAATAGATTTTAGCCTACACAACTTCAGTGTTTAATGCAACATTTTCATTAAGTTTAATAAAATGTGTTTGTGTCCTGTGTGTGACTGACAACATTTAGTGAGATAAACAGAGAAATCTCACCTTGTCACATCCCCACATCACATTCAGGTGGGGATGTGGGAAGAGCCTCAATGATTAGATCCAACATCCAGAGGCCCCAGTGCACCTTGAAAGGATATTGGAACAACCTATGAATTTTGTGTCCTGCTGATGTGCAATCACACTTCGGTTCTTTGGGAACAGAGTGGGAAGTATTTCAATTCTCTGCAAAGCCCAAACCAGCAGAAAAGTTCGTGAAATCCTATGATACATCCACAGTGTCTTCATTTTGGTGTCACTCACCTGGAAAATGTCTTGCCAAAGCACAGGGTCCAAGTGCTGGGAAGCAGGAGTTCTACTGACTGGGGCAGGAGTCTGTGGCCAAACCAGTGAGCTATCAGCAATCTCTTCCTGATGAGTTCACAACCGCTTTAATTGTGCATTTTTTTAGGGATGTGTGTTCAATAAATATAGAATTTTCTAAAATAAATGAGCTTTTTGATCAGGTTGCACATCAGCATAATGCAAATGGAAGCCCTGAAAGAGCAGCATTCAAACATTTCAATTTTGAAGGATGATAGTGTGTAAGTGCCCTCCCTGAAGATATTTTTTTTCCCCCTATTTTTGCCCTGTGATTAATTCTCTTGCATTTTCTTTCATCTGTTGCCATGCGCAGCAAAAAGACAAATTGTGTTTACATTACCTTGGTCCTTCCCTTCATTTCCAAAACAACTGCTTTTATGCACTCCATGCAGCTCGAATCAGGCCTAATTACCAGGGCCTACATCTGCTTTCAATCTGTGGCCCAGCGCACAGGGTTGCTCTTGTTTTGAGGCTTGCACAGTGGTTTCCCTTCTTTGTTTATGTTTTGCTTCAGAAATGAATATCCATAAACATCCACAGACATCCACAAGGACAACAACATCCTAATATTTGACATCCATCACACAACAGCAAGGGAGGATTTCTACTTGGGTGCTTTGCTGGCTCCTCAGGACAGGCACGATGCTCTAGACTAACCAAGCTCATTGAATCCATATTGGGGCTCATTATTATCCTCTTTTTGTTCCATTTCCATCAGCTGCCTTTGGTTAAAAAGAAGGAATCCAGCTTCTTAAAGACTTTACTAAAAGCTTTTTTGGTTCCCTCCATGATGCAAAAAGTTTTCCTGAAATAAAAGGTACCGTCTAATGGCCATAGGGACGAAAGATTTACATTCTGTTTGTGTATCTTTGTGCTGCGGTCATCTCAATTTTCCTTGAAATGGTCAGGCATGAAACAGTAGAAAGGTGGTTCTGAAAATTTCTATATTAAATTTTGGAGTAGGTGGATGGCAGAATTAGCTTTAAAGAGAAACAATTACTTAGCAGGTCATTCTTGCTACAAGCAACAGCATGTGGGTCCATGATAAGTTAACTTTGTGCATGAGAGCAAATTTGAAATTTATTTAATAGAGAACCAGGATTATGTGATATGCCTGGTGTAGCAGGCAGTGGTGGGGAAGCCCAGGAAAATACAAAAAATAAGAACCAATGAAACCTCAAGTTTCACAAATGATCCAGATCAAGATACGGAACTGCTGTTGATTTTTGATAAACTGCTATCTTAGCTGGGGCACCAAAAATGATGTGGGTTGTAATACTTGTCTCCTACATACAGAGGAGCAAGCAGTAAGCCCAAGGTGAGATTTCTGCCATAAAATGCTGTGAGGTTTTTGTGTGCTGCCAATATCCAGACCAGTTGTATGCCTAATGAAATATGTATCCATTGCATACAGGTGCATTCTCAAACCCTCAATGAGCCACCATTTATTTGTCAAATGTTGTAATATTTGTTTTGCTCTTCATCCTTGAAGGTGTGAAGCCTTTTAGGGCATTTGAATGTTGGTTTTGATCTCATTTGATTCTTTGATGTATTTGTGGACACCAGTGCCAGTGTTCTTCTACCCTTATGAGCCATTTGTGGGGGCTTTTTAAAATGCATATAATTATTGCTATTATTAGTAGTACAGAGTGCATCTGCTATAGAATAGATCTCCTAGATCTGTTTTATGTTGTGGGGTGTCTTCCACTATGTAATATGACAGAATAAAATTGAGAAGGCTCCTTTGCTCCATTTAAATTACTCTCTGTCTTAACGTCACATTCTTCATTTCCTTCATTTCCTCAATGACTTAATAAGTACTTAAACTAAACAAGAAAGGCGTTCTAACACAGAGGTGAGGAAATGCAGAGTTAAAGCTGCTGCTCTGCTCTTAATTCACCCGGTGGTGCATAGGCACTCTATTAAGAAAGCCACAGAACAGCAGGTGAGCTTTTATCTCCTGTTTCTGCAATGTATATACCATATGTGCTGCACAGGTCACTGCATGTGCTGTGTATGATCCCCCACTGCTCCGGACCCCTGCTGCGCCAGGGTACAGCCAGGTGATGTAAGAGGATGAGGAATGACTGCCTGATTAATTTATTCCTGTTTTGCTTGATGATCTCTCTGCTCGCAGCACATTCTTTCAGTGGAGAGGGACCTAAACTCATCCTCTCTCCCCACCCCCTCTGTAGCCTCATGTTTTTCACTCCTTGTTTTGTGTAATGTGGGGAACCTCTTGTTGTGGTCTTCAGCTTATTACAGATAGAGGCCCTTTCCTCAAGTGATAAAAGCTCAGAAGCCTCTTTTGGTTTCCCAAATTACTCTTATAGACTGGAGAACTGAATCCTGCAGCAGGCCCCTGCAATGACATGGACGGGGAATGTCCAGAGCTGCCTCATTGTCCTCTCACCAAGTGCCACACCATTTTACACTCAGGGTGAAGGTAATGCTTCCCGTGCAATACCTTCTGTAGGTTATTACACACCTAATGCTTAGCAGTTGATTAATGAATGTAACTCATTCTGAGGGAGCTTGGCAGGATATAGGGCCTCAATCTCCAGGAGTGCCTTCCTTACAACACTTGCGGTCTAAATGATAGTGTATGGGAAACTGGTTTAGTCTGATTCTGCAGCCTTGACTCCCCATGAGGCTGGACCAGTCAGGAACAGCTGACCAAGAGTGTTCTCTGCCTGCTGCTCCATCCCTGGGCTGTAAAATGCCACGAGGGAAGGGTGACTCCCTGCTGCCTGCCGGGGACCAGCAAAGCTGTTAAGCATCTGTGGTGCTCCGTTGCTCATTCCTAAGTCTGACTCTCTTCTGAGACAGCAAAAGAAAAGGGGAGAGGAGGGTGAAGTCACAGAAATTCCTCTGCCTGCACACTTCGGGAACTGGCTGTGAAATCTGTGCAGACACGCTGCAAACTGCAGCTACCCTCGTCCTGGAAATGCACTGATCAAAGGGACTCTGTCAGTATCTGATTAAGAGCCATGTAAGAGTGCTGAAGACATTTCCTTCTGGCTAACAGCTCTGATTACAGGGGGCTCCTGCCGTGAATTTCCCTACTAGCAGACAGCCCCGTCTCCAGGCTCCACCTGACGCTATAGGGTTTCTCAATGCCACGGCTTCCTGTTGTTGAAGGCTACTATTCATTCACAGCTTGTAAATCAGTGGCTTGTAAATCAATGGATGAAAAAACTACTGTTGGAGAAATGTTCCTCAGCAAATTCCTCTCCCTCCCCCAGATATTTGTTTTCCCAGGGCGTACAGTCTATGATCATGAAAAAATATTTTAAAATTCAACATCTGTAACTAATGATAGAGATGGAAATGAAGGACCATACCTTCTTCATTACCTAGGAAATTTGCTGTAACTACTTTAATGTGATTTTTAATTTTTTTTTGGGGGGGATTGGGTTTGTTTTATAGCAGAGCCAAATTAACATTTTTATTGCTAACAAGCAATTGACTCTCATCTTTACACTAACCTTCAGAGTGGCTGAACGCTTAATCTAAGTAAGAAGCAGAGGAGAGATTTGGGATTGCTTGGCACTGATTTTCCTGCAAAAAATGATTGAAATGGTGCTAAGAAGCTCTGCCCTGATGAATGCGTCCAGGTGAACACCAGCAGCTGCTGCTCCTGCAAAGAGCACAATGCATCCAGGGAGGATATCTCTCAGGGGCTGCAGAACTCCAGGAAGCAATGATAATTAGAGCACAACATTTGGTAGCCAAACCTCGAGAATCACACACCCCCAGAAACAGAACAGCACGGTGCACATGGAATCTTCTGCAGCTCCTGAATAAACCCTGCAGCTGCTGTTCCCAGCTTCCTGGGGCTTTTCAGCCACAGTGGACTATTCCAGCCACAAAAATAAATGCTCTTAGAATGAAAATTACTTTTAACATGTACCAGATGGTTCTTTTAGTACTGAGCACCAGAACAAGGCAATGACTGGAGGAGGGCCATCAGAAAGAGATAAAGAGAGAACTGCTTTGAAAGAATCCATGGGATTTTGTAGGGGGAAATGTGGAATGAAGGTGGCAGAGATCTAGTGAAGGAGCTGAGGCAAGAACTGAGTGAACATATGAAAAGGAGTAAGAACTGGTGTAAGAAAAGAGAAAAGTTTGAAAAGAAATATAATTTCTCATTCATTGAATAGCTAAAATATGTGATTTCCCAAAGGACAGGGTGGTGATGGGGGAATAAGATCGACGATTCCTGTTTCTGCTGAGTGCCAAGGAGTCTCTTTGTGACATATTTTTCTGCATCAGAATTTTCAAGATTATGCTTTAAAAATGAAATAAAATGGAACCTTCTATTGGAAGTAGTGTGTTTTTTTAAAATAATCTCATTCCGTTGAAGTCACAATGTCTCACTACTGCAGTCCCAGTATCCCATATATCCTCAGCTGGATTTGAGTGTCAGGGATTTAGGTTTGCAGTAAGGACTAGGAGAGCAAACTTCTTTTTCTCTCAAACAGCAGCCAAAGACACTTCTGAAAATGTGTGGGGCGGGAGTAGAATCTTTATGGTTAAATGATTAAAAAAAAAAAGGGATTAATTCTGCTTTTATTTTGACTCTAATCATCACACCATTAATTTTGAACTTAAAAAATGCTTACTGTGTTATTACTTTTGATGGTGTGGTTAGTTGGTTATGCACGTTCTGTTACTTGTTGCCACGAGAAAAATCTCCGAGTGTGCTTTGAAGTACGAGCTGAGATGCAAGAAAATGTGATTTCCTAAAATGTACTGACAGCTTGCAGAAGAGACTGGGCTAGCAAGAAAAACCTCAGCTATGGAAGGAATAATGTGCTTAATTTCACAGTTCCTGGAAGCGTTGTCACCGAAAGAACTTCGTCTGTGCACAAGGATAACATATATAGGGAGTGCATTAAACCTCTTTGGATTCGTGTTCCTAATAAAAACAGGTCAAAATTATTTTTGTAAGTGAAATTAGAATTGAACTTGACATATAAAATAGTTGCATGAGATTTTTCTGTTCTCTACAACTCCTAATTTTTATGCTCATTTCCATTTTTCGGTTTAAATGGAGAATAAATACAGAAATGCTGTAGTGTCGTAATTAAGGGTTTCATTTTAGTATTTCTGTTAGTAAAGGCTAGAAATTTGGTGGCATCTCCGTTTCTGTATAACCAGGGGAATATCTCAGCTTTTGGGTCTCCACATATAAAAAATCCCAGACTTTGAGGTTTTCCAACAACTAGAAATTGATGGAGATGAAAACCTATTCTCTACTTTTCTCCCCTTGGCTTCTCAGAGCTTCTGAAAACAGTCACTTTGATTGCTTTTACATTTAGGAGTAAAATTTCCAGAAGTTGGGTATTTAAAAATGCAGTTGTAGATGAGTTAATCATAAATTCTGTGCAAGCCTGTTCAGATGAGTTCAGACTGCAAGCCCTGTGACACTTGACCCTTCAAAATCTGCTTATTCACCTGAAAATGCTGACTTGGAATCAAGCCCTTTTTCCTGTGTTTTGCTGTCCCAGTGCAATGCTTTGTGCTCTTCCCTCTTCTCAGGAATGCTGCAACTTGTACCTGAAGCTTCTATGACTTTTCAAAATGGAACCTCTGGACATAAATTCATGTAGAAGTCATTTATTTCGAAGCCATTTTAATAGGCTTAGGTACTAATTAGTTTCGATTTCTTGATTACTGTCTTTAATCATTTTGTGGCTGGTCACTTGACCCTAATGACTCAATCTTTCTGATTTGATTAGGAGGCTATGGGCACTGCTAAGACGAGTTGTCTGGATATAAACTGTTTCTGGAAGAACCTTTAGCAGAAATGTCAAAAGAATGTTTGCTCAGATCCATCATTTCCCTGTTATTTGTGCTTGCTGCTTTCCCAGTTTTGCAACCAAGGCCTTGTAGGAGACCTGGTGGGTGCTCCTTCCTTTTTGGTGGTGTCTGGGCATGGCCAGGACTTCATCACTGAGAAGGAGACCTGCCTGTAATTACTGGGCCTGTCCTCGTGATGAAACCTGTCCCTAGAAAGGGACCTTAAAACAATAAGAGAAACTTAATATTGGTGAGCAACTCTAATCTGTCCATTCTGTTCTGAGAGTCATGTTACAAACTTCATTTTGCTCTGCGTGGCTGAGGAAAAATTGAGCATTTAATTTTCCCCCAGTTCCTCCTGCATCTCTTATTTGTGTAAAAAGAAGACACTGAAAAGCCCAGTACATAACATTTTTTTGGTATCAAGTGAATGGATTTTTTGAGTGTTTCCCTCATGTTTTTTCAGTTTCCTCTTGTGTCTTTTGCTTTTTCATGCCTCTGCTTTTGACTCTTTTTTTTTCTTTTCCTTCTGTTAACCTCTAGTTTTTTGATTTGTCACATTTCCTTCTCCTTCCTTTCTGCCCTCTGAAGTCTTCACTGCTTTTAACCAGGATCTTGTTTAATCATGGCATTATTCTCTGGTAAAACTTGCAGAAGTGGAGATGATCTGTAACATTAGTGGCAAACAAATCCTGTGATGTATCCCACTTTCCTTTTCTTCTGCTGTTGGAGCTTGGATTTGCAAGGGTTAGAAGGCATTGGCCCCAGAAAATCTTGTGCTGACCTTGCAGGAGTTTGATGAACTTAAATGCATTAGAAAGTGTTTAAATCCAGGCAAAGCTGTGGAATCCAAGCTCTTGTTATAGACACGAAGAGTGCTAAAGCTTTAAAGCCTTTCGGAAATTGCTCTTTTTAAAAAATAAGATCCCTGGAATGTGATTGATTAGAGTCTCAATAATAATTTAATAAGTCATTTTGAAGCCTTTAGTGGCTGAAGATGTTTTTTTCAGGGCTGCTAATTGGCTTAATTTGTGTCCAAATCTCTGTTTAAAATGTTAGTGAAGAACCTGGAAGCTGCAGATGGAGAAGTTTGATTTCTTTGCTTTTAGCTGGTGTGGAGCCAGTAATCTCGGAAAGCGGGGTTGAGGAATTATTTGACACTAATTACTAAGTTTAACAACCCCCCAGTTCTATAAGGACAGAAAAATGTACAGCCATTGGTTAGTTAATGATCTTTGTGGTGTGATAGCCAAGATAAAAAAATAATTATAACTGCAAATTGATGTTGGGAGTCACTGGGAGGTATAAAACACATCAATTGTGTTCCAAGGTGCACACGGTGTGTGGGTGTATTTATCAATATATTTATTTATATTTTTCCATCTGGAGTTAAATCAGAAATGGTGATAAGAATGTGAAGAAAATAATTGATCAGTGTTCATGGAATAGAGTTCAGACCGCTGGGACTCTGGGCACTGGTTTTAGTTTTGGTTAAGTGCAGCACTGATTGGAACAATTCGGGTGCAGAACCAATTTGGGTCCTGTAGGAAGTTTTAGGAAAAGCTGTCATGGGGAAATATTTGCTAAATAATTGGTCTGTGATAAGGGATGTCTCCAGGAATCTCTGCTGTGCACCAAAGAGATCTCTGTGGGGAGAAGGGACACTTTCACTCACCTTGAATGTGTGAAATATTAATGACTGATATATAAGGACACCATAAACATTGATAAGAATTCATGAAGGCAATAAGTTTTCCTTTCCTATCATATTCTATCTGGAGAAAGAGAAAATACTGTGAGCCTGACAAGAGTGTTTCCTCTATAGGTTCTTCCTGCTCTGTTCAGTGCACAGTGCTTATCTCTGCAGTTGCTTGAGCAACAATCTCCTGGCTGCATCCTGCAGGGTTCTTCCCTCTCTGGAGCCTGCTAGGCCCCACACAGCCATATTTGTTCTCAGGTGCACTCCTTTCACACCACTTCTTCCTGTCCCCAAAGCCTTCCTGGCCTTTTTCTCCTCACCCTCTCCCTTGTATCCCCTCATGAGCTGTATACCTTCCAATAGTTGATTGATTATTTTTTTCTTTTAAGTGGGAACAAAACTCTTATTCAACATATTTTTAAATTAGATTCTCTAGGGAGGAGGAGCAGGAATTTCCAGCTACCTATTCCCAACTGAAGAGCCTTTTTATTTTTTCTTTTTTTTTTTTTTTTTTGGTGTGTGTTAAATTTAAATGTCATTTATCTGTAGGGGATTATGAGAAATTTATTATGAGAGGGCAGCTTCACCTCTCGGGATTAAAGCAAAGATTTAAAGCATTTTCTTTCTTTTTTTTTTCTTGTATAACTTACATTTGCTCTGCATTTTATTAATCAGTTGAAGAACTTATGAAGAGACAGAGCAGACCAGTGAAGAAGCCAGAGTTAGGTCTTGGAAGTGTGAAGTTTCCTGGCTTGGCTATAACCTGCTGTGTGGCTTCTCCGAATTTATTTTGCTTACTTGTACATATTAGAATCATCATTTCACTGTAAGATTTCTTTCTGAAAGCACTGTAGGATACCTGCATGTTGTTATAAGAGAAAGGGAGGAAGTGACAAAGCTGAAAAAGACCGTCAGTGCTGGAGGAAATGTGGGTCAGCACCCTCTTTTCACAGAAGGCTGGGGCAGCTATTTGTATAAATTTTTGGGGATTTTTTTTCTTTTTCTGTGTATACATATTGCCCATTCTAGATTGCCAAATTCAAAATACACCATCAGCTTTGTTTCTGAATGCACTGATAGCAGTGCTTTCAGTTGTGGTTTGTTTGTTTGGCTTGTGGGTGAAACAACAGGGAGCCCACAGATGGCATCTAATATTTAGGCAGGAAGAAGTCAGCACCAATGTCACGGAGGAAAGTGTTATAAATAGAAAATGTGTCTGTAGAAGAGCTAATTAATTTACAGTGAAGACACTAAGCAAGATAACTGGTGCCAAATTCGCACAGGAATATTTTAAACTGACGTTTTTCTCAGCCTCCAGAACAACTTCCATTCTGCTCCGGCGTGAGGAAGCGTACAGGAGCTGGGGGGAGTCTGATGTGCACGGAGAGCTTTGCTGAGTGCGGGTTCTGCCAAGTGAAGCTCGGCCCCAGTCGTTCAGCATGTGAGGAAATATGTTCAGCTGCCTCGTAGCTTTCCGTGGCAGAAACCTTCCCCCTCGCTCTCGGGGAAGAGCAGGGATGCAGCCACGGTGAGAAGCTGTGCAGCACTCTGGGATTCCTGCAGTGCGAGGTGGGGCTGGAATCAAGTTACCCAACAACAACAGATGGGTTTGTTCACTTGTTGGGTTGGTTTTTGGTGGTGTGGGTTTTTTTTGTTTTTTTTTCCCCCCCTTGGCACGCTTTAAGACCTGGATTTAACATCTCTGGTTAAATGATACTTCACCTTCCCTCCCACATCTGGCCCTTCCCTTTTGTGCCCTGGGTGCAGATGAATGAATGGCTGCTCTGTTCCCTGGGCCTCGCCTTAAACCTGAGAGCTGTGGCGTAACTTGGCCCCGGTTTGATAAGACGCAGACACGAATTCAATCTGCTGTAACTAAACCTCGCCATTTGGAAATCTCTTGATGATTCTGAGGCTTTAAGCAATTTTTCTTCTTTTCCTGATAGATAGGGGAGAGGCAGGTCTGGTGTGAATGCCAGCTGAACTGTGAGCAGGCAGCACAATACCTTGGGTTGGGTGCTTGGTCAGTTGTTTTTTTATATTTATGTTGAATCAACACAAATTTTTTCATTATGCCAGTGCTCTTTGTTTTTATGCAGTTAAATAATTATTTTTCATGCTGACTTCAAGTATCCAGCTTTAATATCTAGAACTTTATAATTCCCTATTTGGTAGTAGGAAGCTCTCAACACTTATTCAAGGTATGGGTTACACGATTTTGGTATATCTGGAGAAAACTTCCAGGGCAATAAATCTCTTTCTGCTTGGAATAAATTCACTTGTGGTGTTTTCTTCTGGGCCTTGCAACAACACAGTGTCGTAGCTCTTGAAAAATAGCTGTGTGAAATATAGAAATAAGGAGACTAAAAGGCTCTGAAATTAAATCTTCCCAATTTCGACTTTTAGGATTTTTTTTGTTTTATTTACGTGCTTACCTGACTTTTTCAGCCACACTAGTGAGCACATTAAATGCAGTGCTAGGTGTGCTAAGAGTCCTACTTGCTCTCTTTTAGCACTTGAAAAGTTGCTGTCTGTGGGACTTATGTCTGAAAATATCACCCAGGCCTCCTTATGCAATACTCTTGTTCAAATATTCATTTTCTCTCATCGTTTGGCCTCACTGAAATTCCCCCCTCTTCTCCCCCTCCAGCTCCAGTCTAAAGCCATATGGACTCCTTCACTCTGAGCACTAACCTTTGATGAATATGCCCTTTATGGCTGCTCGCTCCCAGAGTCTGCAAGGAGCAAGACTGATTTTGCAACTGGTTTATTTCATATCCCAAAATCATCCTGGGTGAGGAAGGATCACAGAAGTTCTGCATCTGAAAGTTGTTTTTCATCCAATGAACAAGTTCAGCAAAGTTAATCTCTTCATAAAGCCCAAACCATTCCTTGCTAACGAGAACCACGTGCACATCAAATAGCACAGGTTGTGGAGAAAATACTTTGATGCTCCAAATACAGAACATCTTCAGGTTAAATGTTCCAGGGGACCCCTTGAAGGGCTTTCTGAATTCTCCCAGCAGTGGAGACACCCAGCCTCCACAGCACATCCACCTGGCACAGCAGTCGGGAGTCCCCCGAGCACTGAAGGGAATCAGGAAATCCAGAAATCCCCCATGGCTCTGTGTTTAGCTGCTCTTGGAAGGGTGGTGGGAGAAAGTGGAGGTGCAGAACGGAAATGGGGTTTTGGGGATCAGCATCAAAGTTGTGAGTGGGGACACAGGAGCAGGTGACAGCTCAGCTCAGGGTGTAGGGGCTTTGTGCCGAATACAGCTCCAAGCTATCACCAGAGCAAAGATCTCCAGAACTCATGTGAATTGAATCTTTTCTTGGCTAATGTGATACAATTGGAGGCCAGGAAAAATACCAGGGGCTTGGGGAATTGTTGAAGAGATGTTTTATACATAATCTAAGTTTTGAGGCACTATTAAAGCTGATGTCATCGCTTGTGATGTCACTCAGTTCTATTTCCCATTCAGAGAGTAAACCAGAAACAAACTTGCCTTCAAACTGGAATGATTGTTTGGAAGAGTTCAACCACCTACCTGTGTTTTGGGGGGACTGACCAGGGATGGGGGCAAGGATGGAACAAAACCCATGGTGACCAGGAGCATGGGGGAGGAAATGCTGACTGCAAGCTGACCATATGCTGTGGCTGGCGGGTAAATGTGCAGGCTTTTTGTGCATTTCTAACCAGGATTCATTACGTCTGCTCTATTACTGTCTGCGGCATTGCAATGAGCACATGGCTTCACAAGGTCACCCTTTGTGCATCTGCGTGTTTACATGAAATGTTTCAGCTTTATTTCTTGCAATAATTATTCTTTCTCTCCTAACGACAGTTCTGACATTTATGTCTATATAAAAAGATGCACTCCCATTTTCTTTCACTTCTAATAGTTAGACCAGTAGCTAATCCATGTCGGGTAGTTCCCTGCAAATGGATCACTTTTCCTCCTTGTTTCCTTAGCTTTGCATGGGGTGACTTCTGAAGTTCCTGTCCTCACATATCAAAGACTAAAACAACTGTGTGGGTAAAAATGAAGTATTAAGGCTGAATCTTCAAATGTATTAGAGATGTACCTAGGATTTTAAAGGTGTTTTTCCACTCTTGCAGGTATTGAGAAGCCCTTAGATCCCTGCGTAAGTGTTGCTGGTGGTTTTGTTTCTGTGCATTGCCACTCTGAAGGCTCTGTCCAGCAGGCCAGGGTTACCAGCACACAGCCTGTCTGGCTCAGCTATGCCTCGTTCTGCAGAGGGGGATGAGGTGGGGATGTGAGGAATATGTGCAGTGCTGCATTTTGGGACTCCATTGACCTTGGTGTCGCTTTTGTTGCTGAAAGGTTGCAACGTGTCGTTAGCCCAGGTCAGGGTATGGTGGATGGTATTCCTGCAAGCCCCTTCCACCCTCCTCCTTCTCCCTGCCTCCTGCCACACTCAGCCCACCTAAGGGAAAGAATCCTTTTAGCTACAGGGTCCTAACCAGACCCTGCCCTTCTGCCATGTCACAGCTCTTATTTGTAGTTGCGCTGTGTGTATCTGTAGCTTTATTTTTTTTATTTTAATCAATAATTGAGGGGTACTGTTCTCTGCTGATCCCTTGCTGTGTGTCCCCTCCCGGGCTGGAGACAGGTCAGGTTCCAGAAGCTCCACCTGGAAGCTATCCTCCTGCTGCTGCTGCTCCCCCTGCCTGCCCTTCAGGGAGTAAGAGCCTAATAGTTTACACGTGTATTTCAATTATCTCTTGCCTGCTTTCAAGCTCTGTTACCTGCCATGCATCCATCATTACGCAGTAGCAGCTCTGGGTGTAGCATCCAGGCTGCATTAAAGCCCTGCCTGATTGATTTCGTAGTAAGATTAAAGTTGCTGACATTTTTTTGCCCTAGCTCAGATCGTGCATGCTGGCTTTGATTGTTCTCTGTTCCACCCCAATATAAATCTGAGTCAGTGGAGTTATGCAGATGCAAGGGGAAAATCAGATGTGCTACCCAGGCCTTTGGATGTCACCAGCTGCCTGCTCTGATTTGTACGTTCTGCTACAGAAGGAAAACAGGAGCTCACCTTGTAAGCAATCACCAATTCAATAATTAATCTAAGGGAGCACAGTCTATGTCATAGCTGGAATTATTGTGCCAGGTTCCATCACTCTGCCTTCTTTTGTATCTCCCTGGTAACTGGCTGTGACAGGGGAAACAATCACTGCCTTTGCTTAACCAGGATATTAAAATGGAAAACCCTTTTAGGTGCTAAAAGGGTTTCTAGGGTGAGATTGGGAGGAGAAAGGGAGCCTTGAACCCATGATGCTTACTTTGACAACATTGTTGTTAAGGAAGTATAGCCCTCACAAACTCATTCAATATTTTGGTTTTCTGCTACTACAAATAATAATTTTTTTTCTCTCACTGCCCTGTGGTACAAAAGGGGGAGGTCACCTTGCTTTCCTTTTGTGGCCCATGGAAGATCTTAAGGAGCCAAAGAAGCTGAGGGTTTGAGCCACTGGGGAGCTTGGGCACTGTACCACTGACACTCCTGGTTCGAGCTCTGGTGTGGCTGTGAGGTGTCCTGGGGGCTTGGAGAGGGGTCTAAAATGATCCTGTGGTCTAAAGAGGGACAGTACTGTTGAAAGACTGGGGAAAAGAGGCGAAGGTCTGGTCTAGGACCCACTATTTCTGGTTCACTCTTTCTGTTGATTCAAGTGTTTTGCTTTTAAATGAAAAAAAAATCTAATATCTATATCGTGCTTTTTGTTTAGTAGTTTTTGCTGCTTTTTTGGTTGTTTTTCAGTTTTGCTTTGTTTTTTAATAAAGAAGTAGCAAGGAACCAACCTCTGCCAATACTGGGACAACGCTGTACGTGCCCAAAGGTACAAACATAAGCCTTTCTAGGATTTAAGATAAATGTAGAAAAGGCTGGGAAACTGAAACTCTTGTAGCTTGAGCCACAGATAACCATGAAATTTTAGACCCACAAGTTAAATTGGTTTGTGGGTGTTCAGGATAAGACTGATTTTGAAAGCTGGGTCCTGAGGGTTGCACGACTTTGTGATATTGTGGTAATTTTGCTGCTACATTGGTAAGTACACAAAGTCTGTCTCCTTGCTCAGCTCTCCCTCATCATTTACCTTTCTCCTCTGTCTTTTCTGATTCATGTTTCAAACCACAAATCACACAGAAAGATGCCCTCTGTAGGTCACTTTATACAGTGGTGATTTACTTGCAGATGCTGCCCCAGGTACTTTTCTGTCAGTGTCTCTTAAATCTCATCCCTGTAGGAGCTGCAGGCTTGCAGCTCACACCAGTTCCCTGCCATGGGCATGTCCGTGGCTTCTGGTTATAAACCTGCATTACCATATTCCGTGTAATAGCTGCTTTTCATTATCTCTTTGCAATTTTCCACCTCCCTTCCCACCAAGAAAAAGGAAGAAAAAAAAATCGGGTCTTCATAAATTGTGAATAAGCCCCTGTCACTTGTGATCCATTGGTTTGTAGAAAACCATTAATTGTGATTCCTCCTCATTAATTCTGGCTATGAAGATCATGCAGAACCCAGTGTTGCATTAAGCTTTTTGCTGTTGAGAGGCAGCAGTAAGCCATGACCTTATAAAGCCCAGCAGTCAGTATTTTTATTAGTATATAAGATATGATGCATGATACCTGCCAGGTCTGCTATTTTCATGGATGGTGCATAGCCCTCAGGAACTCGGTACTTGACATTTAAGATGGATACAGCACCAATTAATTTAAAAACACAAACTTCCTGGCTATTCCTGTTATTGAATTAGCACAGCATTGTGAACCACTTGCCTCCTGTGTGTGAGAAACGATTTATGAGCAGGACATCAATGTTAATGCTGTTTTAACCTTTGCTGCTTTGCTTAGGGATGGGACACTTGATGAGATGCTCACATCTTCTGGAGAAACTGCTAATTTCAGCCAGCTAAACTGAGCTGCTTATTGATACAGTGATGGGGAAAATGTGCTTTGGGTACAGGTTATAACCTGGGCACTCTGGGATTCACAAAATCAGCAACATGGTCAGGGTAAAATCTATCCCTAACCTCAGCAGCTGGAGGTTAATATCAACCAAAAGAATTATTCTGTTACTTAGAGAACATACTTGGAAGCAAAATGAAAACTGTCAGCTGAGCTGGCATAGCCCAGCCATTTTTTAAAAAGTCATTTTTCTCCCAGTTTTGCCCCAAAAACCTGTAGGAATCTGTTATTGTTCCCACTCATGTCTGGGTATGGAAAGTTCTCAGTATTGAGTTATGTTCCCTCAGAGAGGACCAGCAGCTGCAAGAGGACAAGCCAAGAAGTTTTACCTCTGTGTACTGTGCAAGAGAGAGAACAGCTTTGACACACAATAGATAAGAGCGAGATTGGTTATTTTAGTGCCTGTGTTTATCTTTGAAGCTGTATCAGCAGTCCAAGAAGAGTTGACTCTGCTCTCATAGTGAGCCCTGCAGCTGCAGGCTTCATCCTTGGGAACCATTATGGGTTTTACCTTCTCTGGAGCTGCTTGTTTGAACTTCCTAGAAATGCATGAGGGTATCGAAGGGGTATCTGGTGCAGAGTTCCACAAACTGACCTCAGTATCTGGAACTGGAGGAGGAGCAGCAGCAGTTTCCAGACCTATATTTAATTGCGTTTACTTTGTAGTGCCTTTATCCGGAATGAGACCCATTTTAAAGAATGTAGCTCCCTTATCAATCACTTGGTTGAGGTTTTCAGGGTCAGTGATCTGAGTGCTGGGATGAAGTAGTTCATATTTGGATAACAAGTGCACAAACTGCCGTGGAAATTGTCTGGTTTAAACTGATCAGGACACAAACACTTAATTTGAAAATTACATAAAGGTTAACAACGATTGTGCTAAGCTACCAAGCAGGAATAACAATCAGAAAGTGGTATTCAAATAGCTCTGTTGGGGAAAACTGCTAATTGTTCCCCTTGGGTAAACAGGCAAAAGAAGACAGTAGCCTCAGGCTAAAAATTTACAGCCTTAAGCCAGACAGAGAGAGACCTTCTAGGTGTCCCAGCAGCTGCTGTAGGTTTGAATTCAGCAGTGCCAAGAGGGTGCCTTGCCTGGGCATTCATTCTCTTCCCCAGGAGGTCGAGGCTGTTCCACCCAGGACTGGCCTGCCCTGCAGTAGTGAGAGAGGAAATGGGAGAAGGGCCAGGGATTTTGCTGTTTTTTGTCATCCCCTACCTCCCTGCTGTCCCAGCCCCAGGCTCAGACACGGAGCTGGGTAGGGGCTGCCAGGACAGGGGAGTGAAGGTAGGTGCCTTGAGGAGGAGCACTCTGGGCAAGAGACAATTCTGATGTCCTTAAGCTACAAATAACTTGAGAGATCCTGCTCCTTAAAATTGTCAAATGAATTAACTTTATCAGGCTGAAATGTAAGCTTTCTGTCATATTCTGTGTCTCAAAACCCTTTTTTATTTTATTTTAAAAGGAAGACAAGGGAAGAAATAATAATAATTCAAGGAGAGTTAGCACTGTCTGTGTTGAGCAATGTAAAAGTGTAAGATCTATTATATCAAGACTGTAAGTTTGGCCTGTTATGTTTCTGCCTTAAAATTCAGTTTAATCTGGTGTGATGTATTCCCTAGACCCCATATGAAAAATGAAGAATTTGCCTCTTTAGAAACTGCTTCAGTCCTAAGCCAAAATATCCATGAAGCAGCAGCTACCGTTTCTCCACTTGCACAGAAACATTCACGATGTTTTACACTTTTTGGATCCAGTTACCGCAAATGTCACAAGCTGGATAACAAACCTTATTCCCAGAGATCTGCCTTCATTATTGATGGTGCCTCTAACAAACAGGAAAACAAGTGAGGGGGGGAGTCCAGCTCCACTTTGATCTCAGTGTGCTGTGGGAAAAAGCGTCAGCCAAGCAGACGGATGGAGGAGGACATTGGCAGGACAGCTTCTGACCCCGTGTCCCAAGACTGCCAAAACTCCATAGGTTTTGGGGGGTTTTTTTGTTGATAAATGCAATAGCTTTTAAATACACTGCTATAGCCATTTATTCCCCTTGCTGTTGCCTCACACCAGAATGGTGGCAGCTTCCAGGTGATTTCTCTCAAGTGCTGGAGGGGAACCCTCCGCTGACAGGGAAATCTCTGCACTGATTCATTCCTGGGGATATTCCATACCCTTCTGATCCTCAGGACTTAAATGAACCTTTACTGGCTCTGCAGCCTGAGTTAAATGTGTTAATTTGTCAATCTAATTAGTTCTTTATGTGTCTGCTGGAGATTCTGTTTGGGAATGAGGGATGGAGCTGGGAGCTGTTGTGGGAGTTGGACATGGAACTCTGTCTGACAGCAGAAACCAAGTTTTGTCTGTCCAGGGGATATCCTCAAACACCCTGAGACGTAAATATGGGACTTGGTTCATTGCAAACAACCAAACTGTTCTGGCTTGGAGAGCAGCAGGTGCAGAGATTGCTATTCCTGCAAGACTTGGTGAAAATGTAGGTTATTCTGATTTCATCTGAGCAGCTGATGCCTGACCCTGTGAGGGTTTATCTGCATATCCATTTCTTTCCTCTAGAAGGTTTTCTGCTGTAAAGGTGTGGGGTTGGCTCAGCACTATGTGCTCTTACTCTCCTAGGCCTTCTCTGTGTAATACTCAAACCTTTTGGGTTGGGAAGTGTTGCAAAAGCCATAAAGTTATTTATGGCTCACAGTGAGCTGCTGATTTGCCTCTTCTATTCCAGCTAACGCTGTGTCTGTGGTGCTTACCCAGAATATTTGAACATAAAAGAGTTGTGTCTTCTATTTGTTGCAGCAACAGGCAATTGAAAGACTAAAATAAATGTAATAGTCTTAAAATAAATCTGGGGAAAACCAACAGCCTATCTTCAGCATTCTGGCAGCCAGCATTGTATTTATTTTTCTTTCCTCTGAGTCAAACTGTAACTTCTCTCAGCAGAAGGAAGCCAAAAGCATATATTGGGGTGGTTCTGTGAATAGCTGGAGCATTTATGGCATTCACATAAGCATGTTTTGCCCAGCTGTTTGGGAGAATAAGCTGCATAATTGGTGCACCATAAACAAAGTGACTATTGGTGAGCGCAGCTGTCATTTCTATAGTCAGACTTGATGGAGAATCTGGGAGTCACTTGTTATGAAAATCTGGTGGGTTTGTTTTGTCATTCTTAATTTGTAGACTTCCAGAAGAATCTAGAAGATTTCTCAAACAACATAATGTGCTTGTCTTTTGTGCAGGGAAAGTCATAATCGCTTTGCTCATTGAGATACAGCACTGTTTCTTGAAGGTGCAAAGGGAAGTAATTAAAGCAAAGTCAATCGGGACTTTTGAATGTGGGTTGGGGGTTTGTTTGTTTGTTTGTGGGTTTGTTGTTGATTGTTTTTTTCTTTTTAACGAAGATAGTAATTGTTAAAACAAGCAAGAAACTTTTTAAAAAATCATATTCAGTAATCAGATCTTTAAACATTAAAGTGCTGAAAGGACAAGGAAATGACTTCTTGGGTCGTATAATTTCCAGATATGAGCCACTTTGCTGAAGCTGTGAAATAATAAGAAACTGGTTCAGAGTGGGAATCTGTCCAGCTGCAGGGGCTCCCTAAACAGAGAGGCTGTAGAAATCACAATGGACTGCTTCTCCTGGTGGGTGATTTTTCCAGCCAGAGAAAAAGGAGAGAATTTTTTGACAGATAGACCTTACATCAAGGGATGGGTGGAGGAGAACTGACTGCTCAGTTATTGGTATGAGGGGTCTTCTGCCTTGAATAAAATCATGTACCACTAACACATCTGGCCTCTTCAAGCATCTCCTAAATAGGTTTAATTTTTGGGTAAGTGTGGTGGGGCTTAAGCTCTGTTAGCTGGATGGGCCCAAGTGCTCTCCTGCTGTAAACTCCCCAGGGGAAATTAAAGGCTTCCAAAAATGAAGATGGAAAAATAGGGCTTAACACTTTGTAACTCCTCCCATGGGCCCTTTGTGTCCAGCTGAGAGCTGTGACTCTGCTGGCCCCAAGGCTACAAATGAGTGACCAGGGAAAAAGACTTTTCTTCCTGTGTTTCTGTCTAAGGAGGGAATGCCTCTCTATTATAAGGACCATGTAACAGAAACAGGAGCAGAACAATACCAGTGTCCAGCACAGTAAGAAATCTCAAATGAGGATTGTCTTCAGCTTGGGATGATGGCTGGGGTTTTTTGTTGGTTTCTTTTTTGTTTGGTTTTTTTAAATCAAAGACTAGAAGAACTTAAAATGTGAAGCTAAGCTATAAGCTTTTGCTAAAAAAAAAAAAAAAAAAGCAAACAAAAGCCACACACTCTCCCAAACCCCCTGAAAACCATGAATGGAACTGTGAAGATTTTTAATGCATTACAGTCTACTCTTGAATGCCCACAGGCAGCATCCCAGGTAGCTGTGGAGGAGACCTGATGAGAAACACGTGAGGTGACCCTCTTTGAATAATGGTGCCATCTGCAGGAGTTTCCCAGCCATCGGCCCTTGTCCCAGAAGGCCATTTGTACTTCACAGCATTAATATTCATTAGGTGTAACACCATATGTTGCACAGCAGGATGCACTGCCAGCAGACTGTTTGTCATAAAGCCAGATTTAATAAAGCATTGTAAAACAAACATTATGATGATAAACACAAAATGACAGGCTAATTAAGAGAATCTTAATTGCCATTTTTCCGTAATAACATTTGTTTAGTGTGTATCTGTCTCGTGCTAGTACCTTCCTTGTACAGCTCTTCACTTTGCATTAGTTCCGTAAGGGAATCTGTGCCCTGGATGTTTTAAGACACTTAATATTCTGTTGTGAGAAATAAATTCAAGATTAATGAATTGTTGCTCCACTATGGATGTGCATAATCATCGATCGCTAGTCTTGAGGAGTGCAAAGAAATCCAGCCCTGAAATGTGGATTTCAGAGGGGTGTGAGTTTGTTGGGGACAATTAACGCCCCCTCTTGAGGGGGTAACTTGACAATGCAGCAGTTGCATTTCTTTAGACAGGCACTGTGCAAACCTTTTACAGGAGGAGGGCTTTTCAGGGACCAACTTAGGTATCAGTTTCAGTTTTCCCTTTCATTATGGAGGCTGAAAGGCCTCCTTTTCCCTCCTTCACTAGAGCAGAATTTCATTATGGCTCCAGTACCCTTCTCTGGTGACTTCATGGGAGAGGAAGGGATTTAAAGAATGTGAAACGATATTATGAATTAATGCAGGGAAGAGACACCTATTTTTCTTCTTGCTATTACGTTTTTTATCATAGCAGTTGCTGCCAGAGTGTCAGGAAATTAATATATCCATCTTCAAACCTGTCAAGGTGGCGAGTTACAAAGCTTCCAGAAACTTGTGAAAAAAGGAAAATGGAGAAATAAAATCCTATACTATACAATGCGTATATTCAAATGGTTGCCTGACTCTGTTATATGAGGAAGATAAAAAATCATGACCTGAGAAGGCCACAAAAGCTCATGTGGGAGGTTTGCCCATCATGGTTGGGGTTGTAATTGGGTTTTAGGGTTCAAGTTAGTGAGGTCTTCTCTTCCACAGGTGACATTTTCTTCTGTAAGGTAGATTAGGGGTTCTGCCTCTGTGTACTATTTTGTTGGGACTATTATCAAATCCAGGTACAAAATTGAAAGACAGGGGAAGGAAAACCCCGACTCTTTGAGTACAGTGATGTATTTTGAATTTTACAACCACATCTTTCTGCCCAGATACCTTAAACCTGTCACACATTTTACAATCTATCCTTAGGGACAAAAAAGAGTGAAAAGGGTCCAAATGCTTGTAATTCATTAATTCATTTTAAAAAATATTTCTTCTGCTATTGTACCTCAGATGGAATTTTTAATGTACCTTGAATTGTAGATTTTGAAACAGTAGTGTTTCAGAAACTGGATGGTGCTTGCTTTTTTGTTTGAGGTTTGGCTTGTGGTTTTTTTTGCCTGTGCTTTTAGACTTTTTTTTCTATTTTACTTAATTTGTGATAAAACTGCAGCTGAAGCACAGAATAAGTCTTGAGCTATAGAAGATTTTTTGTTGTTGTTTGGTGGTGTGGGTTGGTTTGGCTTTGGGATTTTTTTTTTGGTGTTGTTTTCGGTTTGTTTTTTTTTTTCTTTCAATTGGAATAGGTGAAAAAGATTTTATTCCTTCTGTGAACACTTCCTGGACTGTAATTTACAGTCCTTCCCAGTCTCCCACCTGGATCATCTCCCAGCAGTACCTTATATAGTGCTTTACTCTTGGTTTTCTCACTGAGTTCTACTTCTTGCTGTTCCCTTGGGTTTTGACCACACTGCTCAGGTTTCAATGTTCTCTCCTTAGCACACATAAATTATCAGCGAAGGATTTTGTAGCTTTATTCTGGTTTTGGGGGGTATTTTAACTACTTTCACTCTAGGTTTTAACCTTATTGCAACCATTACTCCTTCTCTTTGCTTGCTGTGCTATCTTCAGGTGGCTGTTGGGTGTTTGATATTACCTGTGGGGATCAATTCATTTTATATCTTCTATAGAATGAGGGGAGCAAAATATCCATCTCTACCTTGTGTAGTCTCAGCAGATGTCATCAAAAAGGAAGAAAAATCCTCAAAAAAATATTCCCACTGTATATCAAAATTGTACTACTAGAAAAAAAATGTACATGGGCTTTACTTGAAACTCTTCTGTGAGTGGCATTGAATGACAATGAGAAAAATCACAGTATTAAAATCACCCTGGGGTTGAGGAGAGAAGTGGGATGGCCAGGACAAATTAATAACTAATGAGTGCTTTCCCTCCCTCAGAAGGAGGGCCAGGATAGTCCTGCTCTGGAGCAGGGGAGATGAGGTAACTGCAGTGAGGTTGCTGAAGTAGAGCGATTTTTAGGAAAGTGGAGATGGACTCTCAAGGCACATAATGAGCCCTCTGATCCTACTCACAAATGGTGAATGCTGTGTTTAAAACCAGCATCTTCACCTGGCAGCTATAAAGACTTGAAAATATTTGTGTTGCACTGCTTTTATAAACGTCTTTTATCCTTTGTGACATCGAAGTTTTCATTACCAAGGGGCAAAAATGATCGATGCACAGACTCTGGTTTAGGAGAGTACTTCAGCACCTTGGGAGTTGAGTGGTGAATAAATACACCGAGTTCCTCATGTGTTTTATGCAGTTATGCTACTCTAATTTATTCCAAGCAGCAACCATACTTTCTTCTGTCCTCACACTTTCCTCTAGCCATGTGATCAAAAACTGAGAGGCAGATGTTGGATTTGAGGTGCTATTTGGGCCCTTCTGACATCAGTGGGAGTTTTTATTCGGAGAAGGGAATGTGTACTCATAGATTGTGGGCTGGAAACGTGTTAGTGGTTTTGGCCCATTTGTGTTTTGTGGGTGTTTTTAGTAGTTTCACATTGAGAAATCCCAGTATGAGTTTCCTCTATACAGAAGATTATCTGTGTATGAGTGGTGACTTGCCAAAATCTTCTCAATTCTTACCCTGTTCAGTAATACCACATAAAGAAGAAATGCGTGGTATATGCTAAGAAAGGATTCCTGAGAGCTTTTAGACAAGATATTTTTAGTAGATCAATGTTTCTTGTTTGTTTTGACACCTATGTCATCTTAATCTCTTGAATAAGTAACAGTAAGTACAGCTGATTTATTCATACTTTAACACACCAAAGCTTTCAAAACAGTGATGACAAAAGGAAAAAAAAATAGATTTTTGCTTTTCCACAATAGGCAAGTAAAGTTGTGCTCCATTGCTGAATGTGTCTTCGGCAAATAGATTTTTGACAAAATGACTGAGTGAGGACACTTAAAAAATTAAGAACTGGGTGCATGCAAGCATAAAGGGCTGGGGCAGTAAATACCAGTAAAGAAATGAGGGAACACCTCTGCAGCAGTGACTCTGTTCTTTGATTTGCGGCCTCCAAGTTCAATAGATGTGATTTAAAAAAAACACAAACAGAAGCCTAGATAAAGATCAGAGCTGAATTCTATTGAACTGCTGGGCATGTCTTTCAAAAAGAGTTAACCTTATTTCCCTTGCAATGCCAATGTGTGTTGACATCTGGGGAGCTCTGTAGATCACAGAAATGTCACCTCTCGTCCACCCCATGACGTCCAGGCCTCACTCCAGCACAGGCGTTGCTTCCAGATGATGTGGAAGCAAAATGTTTTCATTTGTTAAAAAAGCATCCAGGAAAAGCAATATAAAATGTAATTTATCAATTTATCAGAAAGTCTGAGCAAACAGGTGGTAACTACAGGAATTATTTGGGAGACAGGAGCAGTGGCTGGAGTCTTATTTTGACTTGGTGCTGCTGCTCTGACACTGACTAAGAGTGTTTGAGAAACATTAGGTGGCCATGGCTGGCTGAGCTGGTGGTCCAAAGCTCATTTCCCTCCTAACTGGGCTTTTGGAATGGAGGAAGATGGTGCTTGCTGACCAAGCCCCCGGGGATCACCAAGGAGCGATGCCCTGACCACTGGACAGGCCTGGTTGGCCAGAGGGGAGCCCCGTCCACCTTTCAGTGCCAGCTCTGGGCTCAGCACCAGCAGGCAGTGAGCTGTACTCCAGCTTGTTATTGCCAAGGGCTCAGAATAGAAATCACATTTGCCAAATGAGGTCCAGGTGAAACGTGACCAAATGGAGCAGGTATCTGAAAAGATTTTATAAAAATCTTTGGGTTATTTGTTGTCAAGCCAGCTGAGGAGGCTGAGAATAAAGCATCCAGAAGTCAGACTTAAGGTTCATAACCATTTTCTGCTGTAATGAGTTTAATCCTAAATATGTGTTATCTCGAACATTAGTGAGGGATTTGCACCAAGAAAAGAGAAGTAGTGCTATAAGAAAGCTCTTCTGAGCTATACTAAACAGTTCTTACCACCAGGAAGAAGTGACTGGCTTTCTAAATTATTCAGGGACAGCCATGGGGATTTGGATTAAGGTTTATACACAGTGACATTCTGGGCTAAATTTCGATCTTGGAGGAACACATTAAAAACAAGCACTGTGACGTGTGGTTATAGGATATGAAGATGTGTGATGGAAAAGAAATGAGAGCTGGAAAGATTAAAATGGTGATTAACTTCAGAAAACAACTGTGAGCTTCAGTGTCTACATGCAAGAAATGAAGCTGGGAAGGAACTGAAAAAGTATAGGAAAAGGCAAAATGGTTAGAGGCAATTATAAATTGATGTTAAATGAAAATATTTAGGACCTCAAATGCTACCAGTGAGATCCAAACTCACTCTAAAATTATTTAGGTTTTATACCCGTAGTGGA
Source organism: Pomatostomus ruficeps (assembly GCA_013400735.1). Classification (NCBI taxonomy): domain Eukaryota; kingdom Metazoa; phylum Chordata; class Aves; order Passeriformes; family Timaliidae; genus Pomatostomus; species Pomatostomus ruficeps. The sequence continues at coordinate 60,675 of VYZT01037723.1, read as the reverse complement.
CACTTGCTTCATTTTGAATTTCATCTTATCTGGTGACTTTCTGCAGCAAGAAAACAGCAAGTCTGCATTCTAAGCAGATCAGTAAACAATAAATTCATTACGAAAGCAACCTCAGCTTAGAATAAAATAGCCTAAATCCTAGAAGGATATTATTCTTAAATTTATCTGTGATTACTTATGCTCTCAGCATCCTCTTGTGCATTTGTTGGAGAATGTCTGGCTAGGTGTTTTCACATCTGTCAGCAAAGCCAACCCCTAAATGTGCAGTGCAGCACTTGGGACCACTTTGCAATGATCCCCAGAGGACCTCTGACCTGTAAAAAGCAAAGAAAGGATTAGATGGACCCACAAATGCATTTCTCTATTTTCATCTGCAAGAAGAACAGCCCTGCTCCAGCTTGGTCCCACATGTCACATCACTTTGGACAATGATCTTGCCAGACTGTAACTACTGCTGTGTTTGAGGGGTAGAAGTGTTATATTTAGAAATCCTCAAGGCAAAGCCAGAACTTGAAGGATATATTGTGAATTATTTCAGTAAATACTTTTTTTCTGTTGTAATAAATGAAAAAAAAAAACAAACACCAAACAAAAATCCTTTAATAAATGGCTTAGGAAAAAAAAGAAGAGAGGCACATTAGCATGGGTGGTGGTGCAATGGATAGAGATTTAGCCGAACTGGTTGGGCAAGGAGACCTCTGGAAACCGACACCCCAAAGTATTCATTGTATAATTTCATACATGGGAACTTTTAGGATTTCTTTATAATAACTTTGTCAGTACCTATACCTGATGTGGTGCTGTGGGAGACAAGAGTTCCTTACAGTGGGACAGCTTTCATTGTTAAAAACATGAAGAGGTTTAGATCAGAGTCAGATCCTCAGTAGTTAATTAAAAGTTTCTGAATTGAAATATATGTGTGTAATGAAGATGAAGTCTCCAGACTGCACTTTTTTTTAGTTGGATATTGGTTCTCCTTTTTGTTTCCCCACTCTGGATGTCTTCAGGGACTTCCAGATAAAAGTTCAGTGTCCTGCCTGGACAATTGTTTATTAAACAAGCTCTTGGTGATGCTTTGTTTTGAACACTGCTGGAACTGTGATGCACATGTGTGATTTTAAATGGTGAGATAGGAAAAGTTAGCAAATATGAACTTAGTGTGATGGCAGGAACTGGGGGAAGCTTTTGATCTGCTGATGTGCAATCCTTGTTCTTTATTTATTCAGTTATATAAATTTTGTTTAGCTCAGTGTCTACTGAGCACTCTTGGGGTAACTTTGAAAACACTAGGTTAGTCTGAAATGAAGTTGAAATATTTCTAAGGCCTGTATACTTCTCCATGGTCGAAAGAATAAATTTTAGGGTTATTTTTTAATAGGAGGAAGGGGAATCTTCAGAAACTCCCCCACATTTGCACAGTCTGAGATCCTGGTGGAGATCTGAGCTTTAAGGGTGTTTGGTCACATGACTAGGCGAGACACTCAGCTGGCTGATTGCTTCTCTGTGAATTCTGGCCTAATTGCTCTCACTTGTTGTTTACTTGTGAATTCTTCATGTATTTGTTGGCTTTTTTGCCTTTTTTTTTTTATTATTTTTTTATTTTTTTATTTTCACTGTGCGTTTTGTCTGTGTGTGTGTAGGATTTGGTTGGTTGTTGCTGGGTTTTTTTACCTTTCTTTTTTTTTGTATTACTGAAAAATTACACTACTTAAAAGCACCCCAGGTAATTATAAATTTCAGCCTTTTCCTTCCTGTGGCAGACAAGAATGAAATACAAGTCCTCAGGTAACAAAACACGCCAGTAACTTGTCGTGCACAACACTTAAAGAGCTTTCATTGCATGTACATCTTCAAAGTGCCTTGTAAACAGTGACAGAGTGGTTGGATGAATTCATCACTTCAGAGAGGTATTGACTGGATTAGATAATTATCTAGTTTCTTTTATGATAGAGAGCTTTCACCTTTAATCTTTACCTGTTGGCTTCTGGAGAGAAGTAGAAATGACTGGACTGTGATTTTTTTTCCCACATATTCATTGCGGTTTCTGGAAAAATTTTCTGAACATTCTAAACTTTCTACCTGTCCTCAGGTATGCTTCTTTTCCATTAAATTCCTCAAAGATATCTTTTTCCCTTGTGAAAAATAAAGGGGAAGCAGACTGAGCAGCAGTGCTGCAGCATCTCCTGTCCTGTCAGCCGTGTCCTGCAGGTCCCAGCTGGCAGAGGCAGCCTGGGCACAGCATTTGTCCCTTGTTCCCAAGGTGCCTCTGCACCATTTAAAGCTGAGATTTATTGCTGAAAGGGTGGACTCTGGTCCAGGGACTCAGCTTGGAGAGGTGCTTACCCAGGAATACTCTTCAGTGCCTGGGGAATAGGGAAGGGAATTGGGCTATTATCCCAAGTGTGCTCCTTTTGACCACAAAGCCAGGCCCAAGAGGATTTGTTGCTCTCATATATCGTGCTAAGGCTCTGGAAAGTTTGCCAGACAGAAAGAGGTAATAATTTTTACCCGTGAGACCCGCCTGGAAACCTTGCTCTTTATTTCTTCCCTGCACCCCTCAAGGCAAAGCAAATCAGTGCAGTATTGTGGGAGGGAGAGACTCCTGCAGTTCAAAGCCTTCCTGCTCATGGCATTTTCCCTTGGCTGATTCTCCCAGGAAGAGAGCCAGGGAGTGTAATCCCACATCTGCGGTGGGGACAGTGGCTTGAAACCCCTTTACAAGTGATGCTGCTGCCACAGAGGGTAGAACCCAGGGAAGGAGTGGTTTCCAGAAAATGGTGGGGTAAGAGGGGTTGGATGAAATGGGAACCTCTGAGGGCAGGATCTGTTATCTGGGAGGCTTTTGGGGAATTTGGATGAGTAGTACAGGGGAAGTGGGCTGTAGGCTTTAGCGAGAAAGTGCTGCTCTGTCCCTGGCTTCTTGGAGGCTGCAATATCATCTGTTGTCATCCATGTGGACCCTGCTACTTTCCAGCAGCAGAAAGTATAATTCCTCTAAGTTTGCTCTTTGGGATCGCTTTGCCATCAAAAGGTTTCCTCAAAAACCCTCTCAGTTGCTGACTGAGACTTGTCTGTCCCTCCTCCTCTCCGCAGCAAGTTTGGCAAAGGAATTCCATGCCTCCAGTTTCCAGTAAAACCTGATGTGACAATAAATAATGATCTGTCCCTGAAGCCAGTTAAAATAAATACATCTTAAAATGTCTAATTAAAAATCAATCAAACAGCTCATACCTGCATTTATTTCTTTCCAATAAACCCAAATTTAATCTCTAGAGCATAAATAATCTTTCCTTTGATGACATTATTAGCAGGGCATTACATATCTTTTCTATGAATGATGTTTCAAATATCCATACCCACCCCCCATATCCGAATGTTGTGTGACTGCATCATCAGCAAAGGTAGCAGCAAGCATAGTTTATATATTTAAGGAAGTAATTTTTGGTTTTGGGTTTTTTAATGTGATTCCCATTGTCCAATATTACTAAAATAAATGGGCTGTAACTCCTGACAGAGGGACATGTTTTTAGCATTTGGCTTTCAAGGAGGCTCCCAAGCGCTTTCACATGAAGCCAGCATCTCAGCCTCAGTTTTCACAGATGGGAAAGTTGGGATCCAGAATGGGAAGTGGCTGGCCTAAAGTTTCTCCAAAACCCTTGGAAAGTCCCTCAGTTCCCCTCCAGCCCATTAATTTCAGGCAGCTGCCAAGCACCAGACCCTTATTTGTGTTGCAGCAGCACTTAGCAACCTGGGCTGGGCTCAGGGCCGTGGTGCTGCCCCAGCCAGCAGTGACCATCCCTGACCTGTGTAGCCCAAACAGCTGCAGCCAGGAGCCAGAAGAGGATGGAAAAGTGTTGAAGTGACAGATCTAAAACCAGCCCTCAGGGAAGCGAGCAACTTCAGCAGGAAGTTCTTGAATTTCAGCCACTGGACCATGCTCTCTGCTTTGGTGTTGGGAAAATATCCCTCAGTTCCCAGGGGCTGAGCCTGCAGCTCTCAGGGGCCTGAGGGAGGCAGGACAGACCATGGGTCAGGCTCTGTGCGTGCTGCTGGCCAGAGGGTGTTTGTTCTGCTCATAAATTGCTTCAGGAATTGGGTGTCATGTTCCAGCTGATCACAGCACATTGGGGTATTTTGTTCTCTTTCAGTGGTCCGTAGGTACTGCATGTGCTAAGCTGAAAATTGTTCCTCAGCAGAAACACAGTGATGCTTCAGCTGCACAACAGCCACCAAATGTTGTCTGTAAAAGAGAAACTCCCTGGTTTTTTCCATCTCACTATTTCTAGCAGCTGTTTTCTTTTCTTTCCACTGTCACAAGACAGCAACTTTTATGTACACTGAAAATATATCTCAGCTCAGAGGTTGCAATCCTTCCCTTGTAATTTTTAAACAGCAACTGATCCAGCTTGATAAAAATTCTCCATGTTCCAATTAGTCAAAAATAAGAGTTCTCTTAGGAGACATATATTTTTGGATAGCTCTAATCATGAGTGACTTGGTCAGATGCCTAACTGTTAATTTAAATAAAAAGAACCATGTCTTTTCATTATCTGAAGTGCATTAAAAGGAAAAAAAGAATCTGTCTTGAGTGCTTTGCAGTAAAAATAAAAAATCAAAAAAGGTAAGAGTCTTCCATTCCCTTTGGAATCAGACAGCAAAATCCTCTGACCCAGTATTTGATATATTTTTAAATTATTTGTATACACTTTCCTAAAATCACCTGTGGTTTTGCTCTCTGAACTGGTGACAATTGCTTGAAGTTAACAAGAAAACAGACGTGTTCTGTGGGTTTTTTGTGTCTGTGATGTGGATATTTGCAGTGGAAATGAAATAATGAGAGCTCTGCTCAGGCACCATTCCAATATTCGCTAAGAGTTCTTACTTTACTGCTTGGTCAGGTTCCTTTAACACAGCAAGGGGGCTTGGCCAGGACCAGACTGGTGCTGGCCAGGTGAGGTTCAGGCTGGATGTTCCCACTCTGGCAAGGTGCCATCACCACCCTGGTGCCTGTTTGTACCAAGAAGTGCAGGTGAGGCAGTAGGAGTGGTCAGAAGGAAGAAAAAGGGACTTTCAGGCTATCTTTCCCAGCTCTGGGACTGAGGACAGCCTGTCCTTTACAGATCTCACTCTCCCCACCTGTGTTCCCCCACAGCACTCAATTACCCATTAAGGTTTTTAAGAGAAACAGAGTGGCAATTAAGCCCAGTGCAGCAGTGAGAAAGCAGTGGAAGCTGTGGGCTTGCTGAGAAATCTATCCATAAATGAATTAACTGCGCAAATAATTTCAGCTAATTAGAGGTGTACATTCCCCAAATAACTTGATTCCCGCATTTACTTAATTGAATTGATGGTTGCACTGGGATGGAACAGCAAACTGTGCAGTGGCTACTACAGTAAATATCACTTTGACTAAATCTTTTCAAACAGTCCAGCATTTTTCTGTTAACTTGGAATTTGTCACAGAATCAAGAAAACTGTTGCTCTGGGTTTTTTTTTTTTTAAAATTACGTCTTTGTGTTCAATATTTTAGAAGATGAAGGGAAGGTAAATTCCATTTACAGCTCCCAAGTTTAGCTGAAAAGTAGGGACTATAAATAAGGGCTGTTGATCAGAGGAGCAGGGTCTTTATTTCACATTTCAAGGAAATGCTGACAGGACAGACAACTTTCCAAATGATGCCATGGATAAAACTGCCATGCTTGGATAACAGATCCAGGTATTGCTTATGGTCTAAGAAAGCTTCTTTTAGGTTCACATAATTTAGGATCTTTCCCTAGATGGAAAAATGGAAGAGAACCAGTGAGCTTTGCTGGTGAGATGATTTCTCCCTAAATGATGAGAGAGAGGCTTCAAACAGCCTCAGATTTTTCAGTTTATTTGTCTTTGTCCCTCATATTTTTTTTTTCCTGCTCTTTTGTAACCTTCAGATGAAAATCCTCACTTGTCTCTTTGGGATACAGGAGTGACCACTCAATCCCAGTGTCCAAATTTTTGTTCCATGTTCTAATAGCCCTTGAGGGAGGGCCACACCTATCACTGAGCATCAGTAAAACATCTTCCTTTTCTGTTTGTCTCTTTTCTTTGTTTTCTTATTTTAAATAAAGAATAAGCATTATATTTATTAAGCATAAAATACTGCTGCTACTGAAAACATCCCTTTTCAAGAAGAATAAATTCCAATTTTTTTTTGTGTTAGGACAAAGTGAGAGAAGTTTTGATCAAGAATCTTGTTCTCTAGAGTAATGCTGCTGGTCAAGGATTTCCATTTTGGCCCTCAAGGATTAGGAATGTAAATGAACACTCTAAAAAAAAAAAAAAAAAAAGGAGAGAAAGTAAAATATGAGTAGCAAACCCAAAAAACACACATGGCAGATGACTTTTTCTTTAAAGTTAAAAATGTGTTCCTGCTCTCTCTCTCCTTGGAATCATTAAATGTACAGGTCCTTTTGCTAAGGAAATAATTTAAGCACAAGGTAATAGCCACAGTGCTGTTTGTCATTAGCTTGTACTTGCTAATAAACAGGGAAATCCATCTGTTACAGAGTCACTTTCCTAATGGACCTTCAAAGACGAAAAAAACATGGCAGTGTTCACATGGAAAACAGGGAAGGAGATTGCCAGGCCACCCAAGCCCTTTGCAAATGGAAGATTTGTTCAAGGAAACCTTGAGAAGGTCCAACACAATTTCTCTCTATTGTGTTATTACTTCACCAGCAAAACCTTTCCTCTGTTGTTCTGATTCTCACCCTCTCCCAGCATTACATCCTCATGGAAATTCCATTTCTGCTCAGTCCTGCTCTTATTTTTTGACCCTGTGTTGTTCTTCCGCTGTTTATTTTTCTTTTCACTGTTCTATTTCCTACTGGCACCAGTGATGTAAATCAGAGGATGGGTTTGAGGCAGGACCATTTTGGATTCTCATGGACATGGGAATATTTCTTTTCAAGCAAAAAGCAGTGTCCCTAATTTGTTACATTGCTGAGGCTTTAGTTAGTTTCTAGATATTTTTTTTAATTGGATTTGAGCTTCAGCAGATTCAGCAGATGTTGCAAAACAAATAAACCATACGCAGTGGTTGTTAGACATTACTCATGGTATAATCCCTTTATCCAAATACAAAAGTTAAACATGTGAAACCATATCCTTAGATAACTGGAGAAGTTCAGCACACACTCAGAAAGCCACCACCAAGTAATTCACTTCATTATTTGGTGCAGCACATCCTCTCTTAAGGGAAGGTGGGCAGACAGGGGGAAGATGGATTCATGGCTGTGCTTTAAAATAAATGTCAGCTAACCACAAAGGGTCAAATTCATTGCTGATGTAACACTGCTGACTTCAGGGGATTTACACTGGGGATTAATATAGTCCTTTCTCTAATATATATGTTCAGGGGCGAGGAAGATGGTTTTTGTACAGATTCAGCACAAGATCTGCTGGCATATAAACAACCCAAACAGAATTGTTCCCCTCTCAAACATCTGTTAGCATGAATGTCCAAATCCTGTGGATCTGCCACAGGTTGTTATAATCGAGCTGCATTACATTAACAAAAACACAATAACCATTTGGTGTCTACTTTAAACAAGAGCTCGTGGAAATGGCTTTCAGGTGGAGGGAGTGGTGATTTGGCAGCGTTCTCTTGGCAGGGCTGTGGATTGCACATGAGGGAAAGTTGTTTGGTGGTAGAGCAGACAAATTGCTGAACAATTAATAAAAGTAATGCCTTGTGTTTCGACATGACAAGGTGCTGCGTAGGAATTCTCCTCTCCCCAGCTGCTCTCCACTAATCAAACATGGTCAGCTCTCTGGGTTTTTAAATTGCACACAGCAAAATGGAGCAGAGCTTTAAAACGGGGTAACACTGAGCTGATTTGCACAAGTAAATCTGGAGGTACATGGGTTGCAAATCTGACTAATTTATCTGCTTTTAAAAGTCTTTGCAGCCCCACATCAGTCAACACTGTTGCTTTTGGGCTTCTTCTCTCTTAATTGAGTTTCTAAGAATTTTCTCCTTAGTCCTTGGTCAACATGTCTGAATGTGTAGAAAATGATTACAAAAATCAGCTGCATCCTTTTAGGAATTGTACAGGTCTGTTTTCACCAGATTCAGAGCAGATTTAGTATCTTAATTTGTGTTTTTACAAGGTAATTGAGACTCCACAAGCCAAAGTGTGATGCAAAGTGATAAAAGGCTCTTGAATATGTCCTTGAAATCACAGAGGTATATTTGAAAATGTCCTTTTTGTTTTGAATGTTTGATGGGGTCTTAATTCTAAGGCTTCTTGTGAAAGAGACAAACTTTGTCAGGCAGACTGCAAATCAGATTGGGAAAATTTTGTTGTCTGCAAAGCAGTGTTTGGGTTTATTCTGCTGACAGTTCCACGACCAAATCTCCTCCTGGGACAATGTCACATCAGCTGCTCTGGGGCTGTTTGCCCTTCATGTTCTTGGCTCCACTGGGCCCCTACAATGTCCTCTCTGAACTGCAACCAACCAGTTTTATTCTCTTACCAAGAACACTTTCTATGTTTTACTGAGCTCTGAAATTTTTCCTTCCTGAATTTTCTTTTCCACCCCATTTTGAAAGTAGAGGTTGATTTCCTTGGGAGAAAACAGAAATTTCTTGGAATTGCTGCACTGCTGGCAGATGTCAACCTTTTAGAAAAGAAATCCAGGTTCCAGGACGTAATTTTCCTTCTTAGTGTGTAGTGTGTGTGAATCTCGTAGCACTGATGATGTTTTCTCAGTGGTAATTAGAAGGAAGATACTGTGTGAGGATTTCCTCTTTTTATAAGATATAATTGAATATTTGTGTAATACAGCCAGCATTTCCCCAGAATTAATCCCCAGTGTTTCATTTTTGAGATTATCTGTTCAAACAGCTACTTTCAGCTTTAAACACACAGGGTTGGGGCAGGATGTGTTATTTTGCTCAGAGTGCAAAACCAGTTCAGATTAAAGCTCTAGAAATGGGCTGGAAATCTGAGATTGGACTCAGTGTAGAACAGAAGCTGATGTGCCTTTTGCTTTGGGCAAGGATTTTGTGTCTTCTGTGGCACTTGAAATCAATAGGACTAGGATAAATTCTCTTATTGTGGCATAAATATAAAATAACTATTTTTGCTTCTACCTTTCCCATATACTCATTGGTTGTCTTGTTTAAAATTATTGCCTTGGGTTTGGTAAATTAAATAATTTTATTCATTACTTTAAAAGATGTCTTATTTGCACTTATACCAACAGAGACTGAATACTTCTATTTGGAGCTTATAGAACCTCCTAACTCTGCAGCATTTTGTCTGCTGGAGAGAAAACATGATCAGGTAGATCCGGGGTGATGATCTAGTAAAATTCACATAAGTAATTTCTGAGAAAGTTTGAGGGAAAATAAATAATAAAAATCACTTTTAGGATGTGGATCAATGTAGGAATTAATATGTCCCTAATTAGTTAACATATTTGTATCCATAAAGGATGAATTACATCTTGTTGCAATGGTTTTTAATTTTTTTAAATACATATATATATATATTTTTGGAGAAGTTATGTCTTAAAGTAATACTAATAAACCCAAGTGTTTGCTAGTGAGGATACAGATAAAGTTGTCAATGCGGCCTTGATTTCCTGCTGCTGGGTTCAACTTGGTGTGCTCAGGTGGTGTGTTACAGAAATCTGTATGGTTTGATTTGTTTTTTCAACTTGAATTAATGTTTTATTCTCCTCAAATGCTCCCTAATTAAGATTCTTGTAAATGAAAACATTTGGGTGTCTACTAATCACCAATATCAGCCAATATAATTCTCAATTAATCAAGTAAAGCCTGTTAAATGCAGTTTAAGGACCATTTTATGGGGATTCTCAGTGACACCTCTGCAAATGTACTTGAGTAAACTTTATTTGAGACCTTACCAGGGCTCTTGGCAAACAAAGCTTTGCTCCTCCAACTAATAAGTGATTGCATTGAGGGCTGTGCAGCTTTTAACAGCAGTGAACCTGTAAACCTATTAAATTTACTGGGTTTTGCAACATAAAACATTCGTGCTTCAGTATTTTCCTAATTGGTAATAGGGAAATGTGAAGAAGTTGGGCAGAGGGGCACCACTGCAAATCCCCGTTCCTAAAAATCCATAGAGATATCAAAAAGGGGATACAATTCATTTTAGCTAATTCTTCTTTAATGCAGTCCCTAACCTAAATAATAATAATGTTGCTGAGCATAGCAGATTTAAATAAAGTCCATCTTTCACAAGGATGAGATTTTCCAATCCTGTGTCCCAGAGGTATTCCCATGAGGTGCTCTCTGTGCAGTCAGTGCGTATTTTTGGGATGCTATAAATCTCAGAAGGGTTTTTAATGGTGTGTGAGCTGTGACTTATGGAGGGGAGCTGGGTTTCATTTGCCTAGGAGCTTTCATTCCACGTGCCTTTGGAAGGCTGATGGCTGGAGATAGAATCAAAAAGAGAGGTGAAAAGGAGTTATTACTTGTCAGAGACCCTTATCTTGCCTGCTGCTCTACAGAGCTCTGTGAAATGGCCTAGATTACAGATCGATAACAGAGTGCTTGCACTCAGCTAAGGCCAAAACCCCCTAAACTTCAAAACACAGAAGCAGTGCCTGACTGGGAGCTTGCTGGGAGCTGAGCTGTGCTGGTCCAGCTGAGATGTGGGGAATATTTATGTGCTCAGTGGTGTCAGGAGATGGTGAGCTGGCTGCTCTGGTAGTCTGGCTGTGCTTCAGTGCATGTGCTGCAGTGGCATCAGTTAAAATGCTCCCAAAGACTCTGCAAATGCTCTGCCTTCCTACCAACTGCTGGAGCTGCTGAAGGACCGAATATTTGCACCTCAGAAAGTGTGCTTCTCTCTAATGCCTGCCTTGCCTTCTTGAACTTTGCAGAGGACACTTTTTCTTGTTGGTGAGGTTAGCGCTGTGTTTAGGCAACAGTGCACATCTATTTCTTTAAATTCTGCTTTTACTTGAGTGGCCATAAGCCTGGCAGATGTTTCAGGTTCTGAGGAGTTCATAGAGGATAGCTCTTCTAGAGATGGTGTGTTATTCTCCTTAATGTTGTCGCTTTGAGCTGTTTAGGAAATCAGCATCCATGAGACAGCACAGGGCAGAAACTGGAGTGCCCCCACACAGTCTGGGCCCTCCCCAGCCTTGGTAAGTGCTGGATGGACACAGTGGGGTGCTAGTGATGGGGTCACCAACAGCTCCTGACGCAGTCAATTAAGGCTTGCAGGTGTCCCAGAGGCCCAAAATGCTGCATCACACAGAAATCCTGTCTTTTACACCCCTCTCTTCAATATTTATTCCTTTTATCACAGCTTTTCATGGTACTGCTGTACTGTCTTTGTATTTATTAGGCTTGGCTGAATATTATTATATAAATAATACCTTTTCTTAGCTCTTTTTAAATGCTCCCTTTTTCCTGTCTTTGATTGTCCCCGCAGGTGTGTTAACACAGAATTTGTACCTTGATACTTTCTCGCTGCAAGGTGTGAGTGAAAATCTCACAAGATAGCTGATGGTCTCTTTTGCATTGCTAAGTGGTGACAGCAGGGCTTCAGGATCATAGGGGAACCAGCAAGAGTCCACTGTAATATTTATAATGCCCTCTTAAAAGCTCTGTGAAGCTTGGAAAAGTCATGAGAGAAACACCTGTGGGGCAAACATGAATTTTCATGGGATCAGAGGGCAACTGAGTTGGTAAGGGAGCTCGAGAAGCCTCTAATCCAACTTCCTGCTCTGAGCAGGGTCAGCCACAGGTTCAGCCCAGGTTGCTCAGGGCTTGATCCTGTCAGGTCTTGAAACACATCAAGGCTGGAGATTGCACTGGGCAGGAACTGCCTCGCTGATGTTATGGGGGAGAGTTTTTCTGTATTTTCAGTAAGAACTGCTTGTTTCAGCCTCTGCCCACTGCCTGCCATCATCCTGCTGTGCCCCCTGTGAAGGGCCTGCCTCTGTCTCTTGATGACCTCCCCACAGGCAGGGGGGGCAGCAGCTGGGTCCCCTCAAAGCCTCCATTCTGCAGCCTGAGCAAGCCCCAGTCCCTCAGCCTTTCCTCTAGAACAGCTCCTTCAGCCCCTGCTTGTCCTGGTACCTATCTTATCACCTTTACCAAAGTCCTCTTTTGTCTTGGGGAGGTGGGGATGGGGTGCAGTGTTCCAGATTCAGCCTCACAAGTGCTGAGTGTGAGAAATCCATTGACCACCTTCTTGCAGTTTTGTTCCTGCTGCCCTTGGCCCCTTTCCTGTTTCACACCTTTCCGTTCTAATTGCAACAAGCCCAGACTAAAAGAGAGCCCCTTGCCTTCATTCTTTGAAGGATTTGCACTTCTTCTAGGGTTCATTTCCACTCACAACAGAGGGAGTTTTTGTTCACTCTCACTAAACACTCCCAGAATCACAGTGTGTCTGGAGCACCACAGAGCATTTGCAGCACAGCTCTGCTTCACCTGATCAGCAGAGCTGATAGCTTCAAATAAAGCTGAAGAAAGAAGGAAATAATAAGACTGAAAGTAAAAGCTCAATAAAATTCTGAACATAAGATTCAGGGAAAGTCTTTAATGGTTAAAAGGATTTACTCTGTCAAAATAGGGGTAGAATTGTTAGATAAAGCCCTAATTTTGTTTGAAAATATCTGTGTTAGTTCTGCTCTGAAAAAGATTGCTAGAGAGAAATCCTAGAATAGAGTAGCTACTTCCAACTTTGGTGTTTTTAAAAGTTGAAAGATTATTTTGGGGTGGAGGACCAGGCCACAAACATCATACCCCCTGTTAAATTAAAAATTAGGCAGCTGTGAACCCATAAAAACAGATGAGTCTTCATCAGTCATCGGAGCTATTTTGATCCATTTTGCTGTAGATTCGAGTTTTAAGGGGGCCTTTGCAGTGTGAACACAAAGTGGGTGAGGTTTGTTTGTGTACGGATGAAGTGCTAATCCTCCTCAACTGATAACAGCCATGTATTTAGGGCCTTGTAATACCTTGGCATTACTTTTTTATGTACAGGGGATTTCTGAAAATGGAAGTAACTGGAAATAGTTACCATATTTCAGGTCTCCCGAGTGAGAGTTAAAGCTGCAGGTGATGTTTCAATAGCTATGAATTAGAGAGTTCCATTTAATTCATTTAAGGCCATGATGAACTCGTAGCCTTTGGTAAGAAGGTTTGAGCCAGCCAGGAAAAGATTGAATTACTGGTCTCAGGGGAGCCTCTTCTTTTCTGCTGGAGACTTGAGGCACTTGGGGGTCAATGTGGAACAGCTTGGACATTGTCCTCTTGGCTAAGCCCCAAACCATCAAACCCTTTTCACTGGTTTTCTTTGCCAGCACTTGCTTCACCTTCACCAGCCCCAAGATGTGCAAGGCCAAATAAAAAAAGAGAGAAAGAGTCCAGATGGGAAAAGATGACCAGATGTTTTGGTGAGGTTGGGATGATCCATTACAAAAGAATTCTGTTTTGTTGCCACAAACATAAAGGCAGTTCCTGTGCAGTGAAATACAGAGCTTTCATTATCCCAGGCCTTTGTTCTTCCCTCTCAGACAGACATTTTGGAATCTGCACTCGACTTGTCTCTGCAGCATGGGTATAATGGAAAAGAAATGGCCTTTTCACCTGCCTGGAGCAATCATTTCTAGAAAATACTTTCCTAAGGAGCAGCAAGCCTTGAAAGTTCCTAATAATGTTCCTCTGAAAGGGTTTAGCCACTGCAGGACTGCTCCCAAATGATCTGAACTGCAAATCTTACAGAACTCCTGGCCTGAACATGCGTGTTCATACACCCTTAGCAAATATCTGTTTTAGTTATGGTTTGTGTTTAATCAAATAAAACCTGTAAATAACCCTTGGACATTGGTGGTTTTAACTCAGTTGATGTGAGGTATGGCTGTGCTGTTTAGTGAGAATGAGAGTCTCAGACTATGCAAATATGTAGACATAAAGAAGCTCCTGGGGGAAAAAAGTTTCCTTAGGTGTCATAATCTTCAATTTCACTTTTAATAATAGATGATAATTCAGCCTGAGATAAAATAAAGAAGTGTAATTTGTAAAGTCTCTTATTCTGAACTGTCAGGCCCTCAAAATACAGAGTTAAGAATGTAACAAATAATTCAAGAACAACAAGCAGGATATGTTTGCGTCTAGAGTACCCAAATTTGCCTGAAGAGCAAACTTGACACAAACAAGGCTTCAGTTAATTCATAATTAATTAAAAGTAAAGAGACTAATTTGTAAAGTAAATAAATTTGCTTCCCTGGGACTGCTTTCTGATTCCACTGATCTGTTGAGGAACTTTTCCTGAATTGTAGTGGTTGTACAAATTTTAGAGCAATGTGAGAAAAAACCCCAGATTCTTGAAATAGATGACTGACAGAAATTGTGGCTTGACACTCTCAGCTTCACTGTGTTCTTGCACAGAGGTTAAAGAACCTGTGTGTGGTTTGTGTACTTTTATATTTTAATTTTTTTGGACAGTTGGCTGTGCACATTTTCCTTTGGTAGTATTAGGCACATACTGGAGTAGAAACCAGGTCCGGTTCTTGGGAGCCAAGTGCCAAACTGCAGTGTTGGAGTGTAGGAAAGTCATATTCTAACCTAAGAACACCTTGGTGATATTAAAAGTTACAGAGATAGGTGCACAAAGCAGAGGTGAACTGGGCGGGGGGGTGATACTGCAGGTGGTCACAGAGGTGGAGAAAAAGTTGAGATTTTTCCTCTGAATGTTTGTGTGAATTCACCAAACTGGGATATGCTTCCTTTTGGTTACATTTTAAATCTGACCTAGGTTGTTAAGCCTTTAATTCTTATTTTAATAAAAGCTTTGCCTAGGTGTCATCAGAACCTTATTATTTCCATGAGGTTCTGACAACTTCTTTAAATAATTGCATATTCTAACAACTGCCCTGCTGCCAGAGCAGTGGGGAGGGCTCCAGGCTCAGGTCACCAGAGCTTCACAGAGCACTGAGTGTGTTCTGGCTCTCAGAAGTTTACAGGGCTCGGAGGTTTAAAAGGTTCATGTTCACAGGAAAAATTCTGTTGTCATGACAGAAACTTGCTGTGAATCTCAAGAAAAATTGTGAGTTGAGTGTGTTTTACTGGCTTGCTTAAATATGAGTCCAATTTCAGCTTTTTAAACAATCCCACACCAAAAGAAAGTGGAATAACTGGTACCCATCTTGTTCATATTTAAGATTACTTTGAACAGGAGCCTAGTGGCTTCTTGATGCATCCATCCATCTCTAGAGCCAAAAAATAAATCCATCCTGTAGAGCAAGGGTGTAGCAGATGTGCTCAGTCTTTTCCCTTCAAGGATTGTTCCCTGAATTCTTGTAGTGGTTTTATCTCAAATTGAACAGCTCAGTTTCTCAGTGAAATAATTAATTACTCAGATGGAATACTCTGTTAAGTTTGCAGTTGAGAGGTCTACAAGCAGGGTGTCTGCAGAAATGTAAATGTTCAAGCTGTTCATAATCCTTGTGAATGATATTCGAAAACTGGGATTATTTCCACAAGAAGACATCTTTGTGCATTATCAAGGCAGGAAAAATTACAAACAGAAAATTCAAATACAGGCAGATAAAATATTTTCCCCTTCTCTTGGGCTGTTTTATTTATTTACTTTAAAGTAACTAGATTTTTAAAAACTAAGTGACATTTTGGGTTGGTGACAAGCTTGGCACAGTTCATTTTAAAGTCTAATTTAAACAAAGAATTGGCTGATTAAGAATCTTAAGCTGTCTGTGTTTTGAAGGCAACTAAAACATCATTATCCCAGTGTGATAAGATAAAATACCAGATTTGTGTAGGAAAATGTTTCTTGTTCCAGTCTGGAATTAATTTTTAAAAAATACATTGCTATTTTATGCTTGCCTGAAGAAGTTTTAGAAAAATAATATATTATCTGTTGAAATGGAGAGAAGATTTCCCCCCTTTATGCAGACAGGGATGTCTGAGTTATGCAGGTGCAACTCCCGTTCTTTTTTTTTTTCCAAAGGCAGAGTTTGGCCCTTTACACCCTTCCAGACAATCCAACAGCAGCATTTCCCTCCTGGTTTGGAAAGCTGAATAAAGTTATATATTTCCCGTTTTTTGACTGTTCTGGCGTTCATCCCTGAAAGGGAGGAAAAGCCTCACAAAGTTTCCTTTGGCCCAAACCCCAAACCATCTGCTGCAGCTGGGGGAAGCCACCGCTGGCTGTGGTGGTGCCCACAGAGGGGCTGTGGGTTGGCCAGCAGTCCCCAGGGCCCTTCTTGGGAAGGGGACAGGGCTGGCTGGCACTTTTAGGCTGCTAAAATTAGGAAGGCTTAAGGCACAGAAGCAATAACATGGATTTGTAGCACGGTTTGGGTTGGAAGGGACCTGGAAGTTCATCTGTTCCTCAGCTGGCCACTACACCTGAGTCTACACTCCCCTCATCCTTTTGAAAATATTGTGTATTTATTCTGCCTCCAGTCTTAGTTGATTTTTTTTTCCTGGAAATAGACATTAAGTAGCCTGTTGAGTGAACTTAAAGGTCACAAAATATTATTAAGGCTTATGGGAATGTGAGAGATGCCTGGTTTTTCAAAAAACAAATAATTGCATTGCTTTGTTCAGGTTATGCTGAACACTGAGCAGCCAAGATTTGTGCTCATTCTCTTTCACAACCCTGGTGCCCAAGCAAATGGAGGCAGTTTCAGTGGTCCCACCAGCTGTCCACATGCATGGTGGTGAAAAGCAATGTATTCTCTTTCAAGCTCCCAAGAAAAAGGATAATTTTAACCAGCATTAGCTAGTATTTGCTGAGGGCGTGCACATGGGCACTGGGAGATGTGGAAATTTGTTAAGGAACGAATAAATGGAGTTTAGTGGAGACCCTCAGTCTCACCCAGACACGGGGCACAGTTTGCCAACTGCTTTGGAGCTCATGGATTGAAACCCATGAAGAGAGAAAGGCAGTTTGCAGCACCAGGCTCTCTCAGGGCTGACAGGGCTCCTGTGCTGAGGAGGGGGAGGTTTCTGCCCACTTGTTTTCCTTGTCTCTATTCCATGTCCTATAAAGGCAAGGATGAGAAGTGACAGTTTTTGTTTCACTTGGAGTGTCCGGGGGATAAATGCTTTGAGGGCTGAACGTGTCTGGATCACTATAAACTGTAAGAATCAGCTGCCAAAACCAGGTACCTTAAAAAGCTATGAAAGCCTGACCAAACCTCCATTAATGAATGTGAAACCCCAATTAAATGGGGCAAGAAAAGGACAAAAACCCCTCAGATCTCATGAGATCACTGAGCCTGGATGTTGTTCCCTGTCCTTCCACACACATTTTCATCTCATGTACTCCCCACTCACAGGTGATAGGAGTATTAAGAAGGAAAAATAAGCATTTTTTATCTAGCATTTCTGCCAGTAAGTGATGCATTAAGCTTCACCCAAGTGTTTGAGGTCCAAGAGAGCACACTGATATGGAAGCCACGTTTGATTTGATTATTAAATGACTTGATGGATGCAGGTATTAATGCAGCACTCCTGCAGCCCTTCCCATGCACTTTGATCCAGCAGCTGATAATCTGTAATGGCATCAGCCAGCCCCTGATCCACCCGCAGTTTGTTGGGATGGCAGCCAAGGTCCATCCTGGGTCAGTCACTGGCAACCATGATGTCTGTCAAACAAACAAAAAACAAATAAATCAGTCATCATTTTATCAGTTACCTTTTGCCCAGCATGTGCTGCTTGTGAGGTGCTCCCCACTGGCTGCCCTATCTGCGATATCATGAATGTCCATGGTTTCTTTCCTTCTCCCTCCCTAGAAATTCCTGTGTGTCTGGCTTCTTGCACAACTCCCCTTCAGGTAAGAGGGACACTTCTGTTGCCTGGCAGCTTGGCAGGAGCAGCATTCAGGCTCCTATCAGCAGGATGAGGATTTTAATTGAGAAGGAAGCCACTCAAGCTCATTAAGCTGGTCTTAATTCGTAGCTTAAAGGTAGATGGTTTCCATTAAAAGTCAGATATGAATGTATGCATACAGTGTGACCTGCTGGGTGCCTTGGGCTTTGCCTTCCATCTCAGAGCTTCCTGGGGGCTGATCACCCTCCCAAGGGAGCAAACAAGGGGGAAAGAAAGAAAAATGAAATACCCATTGCAGAGCTTTTAGCAGAGCCCTGGGTTTGGGGTGAGATTTTTCTTTCCTTCCAAGGGAAAAGACAAAGCTCTGATGCCCCAGAGCCTTTCAGCTTGGGCCAAGACATGGGCACAGCCTCAGTGAAAAAAAAATTCTTTTGGTGAGCTTCAGGTCTCCTCCTTGTCCTCCTGTTCTCCTTTTGCTGCTATGATGTTATTTTGGAAATATCTTTACTTCTCTTCTACAGCCTCAGGAAACTAATAAGAAAACATTTCTGTTGCTACTCTGAGAGGAACTTGAGCTTTTCTTCTAAGTGTTTGTGGAGAAAAACTTTCTATGCAGCTGGCAGCTTATCTAAATTAAAGCAGAGGACACTGAGGTGAGCACTGGGACTGCCAGTGCTCTGTGGCCCAGCTTTTATTGGCAGCTTCTTTTTTTCTTTAACATCCTCAGTTTCTTGCAAAGAGACAGGGTACAGATATTTTTCCAAATGGTGTTAAAAATTCTTCTTTTACTGAAGGCCAGTAGTCATGTTTCCTCTTCTTTTGCATCAGTAGCAAAAGTGTGTGTTTAAATACAAAACACTTAGATGGGATCTTTGTCTGGTACACACCATACACGTGCACTGCATGAAAAAATGGTCGTTGAGTCTTCTGTTTAGTTCATGTGTGGTGCAGCTGCAAAATATGGTAGAAGAAAGATTTTCATTCATTTTTGGAGCATGTTGGGTTACAAAACCAGTCTTTGGACATTCCCTTCATCCCCATCTCTCCTTCCCCTCACTCCCCTCTGTCTCCAAGGATCATCTCTGGGCCAGAACAGTCTGTGTTTGCAAAGACACCCTGGAAAGCTAAGACAGGGATACAGCTGATGCATAGGTTTGATAAGGTTGTTCAAGCAATTATAACATCAAGATAATAGATTCTGTGGGAATTTGTAGAGAAAATAACTGTCTGTATAGTTACACTTCGGAGTAAATTCAAGAAAGATAATTATAAATGCTAAGCATATAATGAAGATGTAAACAGATTCTTAATCTAGGAAAACATCAGATCTGAAAGTTCAAACTGTGATATTTTTTATTCTCACTTCACCTGGTTGTGATATAATCATGCTTCAAATCTGAGAAATAAGGACAAAGGCTGTTCAGATGTATACCTACATAACCTTCACATTAATATGTCTAACTGCTGTTAGTAGTTGCTATTCTGAAGGCACTTGTTGCCAATTCTACTTTTAGAAAACTTAATTTTTTTTCACTGTATGAGGCTACTCTCTCTCTGCAAAACAAAATCAAAGAAACACACTTAGATCACTGCTTTTTCTGGTGTTCACAGAGTTCTTTCCAACACGGTCCACGCTGATAGTTTCAAACATTTCTCAGTACATTGCATTTTCAACCTGTTAAAATTCTGGTTTGTGCAGTTAAGTGTTCAATTTTTTAGTTTGCTATTCACCTCAAAAAAACAAACAAAACCCTCCAAAACAAAACCACAAAAAATTCTCCACACAATAACTGTTCATTTATATTAAATACAGTTTAAGGACATTGGATTTATAATTCCCAAAGTTTTGGAGCCATGTAGGTGAAAGGCAGCAGGCAGAGAATTGAAAACAGGCATGGACCTACAGTCAGGGGAGCTGTAGCCAAATATTATGATGACATCTCTGTCCTTCAGTCAGCGTGTGTTAAATTAAGAACAATGGCTGATAACGTCCTTCAGAAAGGACATCTTCCATTCCCTGAAGCTGTAAGATATGTGACACCAGCAGTGATGAATTCCTGGGGCCACAGGAGAGCAGAGTGCCCTTGAATCCCTGTTCTCCAGTGTCCTCAGGAACGGGCTCCCCACCCGTGTCATTGTCAAGGCGAGTCTGAGGACACCTCTCGGTTTTCTGTAAGAATTTAAATGGCAAAAGGAGCATCAAGCAATTCCCCAGCTCCAGATGGGGGTCTGTATTTGACAGAGCAGAATGCAGCCGTGTAGGGCTGTGCCTGGAATGGCACAGCTTCACCCATTTATCAAGGAAAAGCTACTTGATCCAATAAAATTCCCAGCAGATCCTGACACCCACCTGGTGGTGTGAGCGCTACAGCCAAAACCATCAATGCATGGAACTAAAGAGCTGATCACAGCTACGGCTAAATCCTGCACAGAATGGGGAGCTGGTTGCTCAAATCCCAGTTTGGAAGGAAAGGTTGGGTTTTTACTGCCAGACAGCAGAATTCCAGACTTTATGCCCCAATTAGAGCTGCACTGGCACTGCCTGGCTGCTTTCCTGGTTATGGCATCCATGGGCATCTTCCATGCAGAGCAGAAATACTTTCCCACAGTCTTGGGCTGAAGGGAGGACTCTGTAAAGAGTTTTTGGCTTAGAGGAAGGTCCAGGCTACTTTTTATCAAGTATTTGTGCCTCAGTTTAAGGCTGAGAGTCCTTCAAGGGCCTCATATATCTGGGGTCCCACCCATGCCATCAGTAGTAATAAAGCAAACATAAAATATTCAATGATTTTGTTCAGTGTCAGCTTCTGGAAATGCTGGGCCCCACCCAAAATTCTTTGCTGTAAGAAGTGAAAATGTAGGTTATAAAAATTAAGGAGAAAAACAAGGCTTTGTTTGAGTATTTCCAATAATTAGAAAGCTGTGGTAAACAATTGAATTTTAAGTCAAAATTTTAACTGCAGAAAGAGCCAGTTCAGGTTTTTTGTGTGTTTCATTCTGTGGCTTGGTTACACGGTTTTATTTGAAAGGGCTTATCTGCCTGCAAGTGGTTTCATTGCAGCTTACTATTTCAAATGTATTTTTCCCTTATGTTTCTTCTGTGGCAGTTTTAACTCCCTTCAGCAGAAATGTGCAAAGCTTCTCTTAGATTCAAGTGTATGAAAAAAAAAAATATATATAGTATATCTATTTCATGTCCAAAACTAATTCCAAATGTGATTCTATTTTAAAGTGAGCACTCATGACCTGCTTTATTTGACTGAATTCATGATTTTACAGGAGAATTTTAGGAATATATATCAAAAACTATTATCTGACAGGCCTCCCTTCAAAGACATAAAGCAGGAGCAAGTCCCAAACATCAGATTTGACTACTAGAGGAGTTTAAAATGAAAATTCTTTTGGTTTTAACCAGTTTCCTCTAATAGACAGTGAACCCAGAGTAACTCACTGAGTACTTGCAGAAGTCTGGGCTGGGGCCCAGGTATCCAAGTCCTTTCAAATAATCACCCTGTCTCCTCTCACTCTCCAGCATCAGCTCTGCAGGGCCATGATGTAATAGGGGAGATGTTGGCGTCTGGGGGAGAAGCCCTCTGGAAATGAAAGCAGGAGTTACCTCTGCCGAGGCTGGAGTCTGGCACTGGGCTCTTTTTCCCTCTCTACTGCAATCATTAGGCACTCCAGAGTTCTCTTGCTGCTCTCCCATCCTTTCATGGGGAAAACAGGGAAGGGAAAGATGGGGTGGGACAGCACAGAGAGCCCACCTTGGGGTGTGCATTATTCCATGGCTGTCATCGTGTGTCTGACTGAATTTTATCTGGGGCTGTGAGCCCTGCCAGCCCTGAAGGCCTCCGGTGTCCGACCTAGCTCTGGCCAGCACAGACCAGCTTGGTCTGAGGATGCCAGTGGGGCTCAGCAGAGAATCCCACTGTGTGCCTGCACCTCACTAATTAACACCTGATGCTTCCAACACCAAGCAAAACCATCACTTCAACTTTTGAATGCTAAACTTCTTCTCCAGAGAAGAATAAGATGCAACATTCCAAGGGATATTTCCATGGAATGGCAGAAATGTATTTGTGGAAGAGGGAAAGAAATCTATAGCTTGAGAAAGGAAAACCTGAAATGTTTTTCCTCCACCTGGGGACTGTAAAGTGTTGTAGCGGGTGCTCACATTGTGGCTCTGTGCAAAGGCTGGAATATGTCCTGTGGAATAAAGGAAGTGGGATGATAAAATGAAATACAGAATGTTTCATGAAATAATGAAAATGTCCTGAGCAGTACAGTGAGCCAGACCAGTGGTCCTGGCATCGTGGCTTAGGGGCAAAGTGTAGGAAGCTGCCACTGATCTGGTTCAGGTTTGCAGAAAAAGGTAAGTACAGGGGTGCCCACAGGGTTTTATTTTCCAGTACTGCTGCTGGGAACACTGGGCTGCTCTCTGTCACTCCTGCTGATTATGACACTTCAGAATAAGTTGGATAAAATTCCGGAAAATGCTCTGTCAGGAACCCTTTTGACCAGGAGTGGGGAAAAACATTAAGCAGTAAGAATCTCAGCCAAATACTCCCATCTCATTTTATTTGATCATTTTAATGATTTACCATTTCCTTGTCTGACTTCTATGACAACTTTGTCTTGGGTGTTAAAGTGGCTTTTAATTTATTTTTCAAAATTATTTTTACATGTGGCCCTATTTCCCTTTCAAACGGGTTCTGAACAGGGGTGGCTTTTCCTGATGTTCACTTTGTCAGATCAGCAGAGACAACTGAACAAAGGAAGCTTCCTTTGATAATTTATGATCACAGGATAATATTCCTGAGCAAGCAAATGAAAGAAAGTGTGATATGATTCATTGCAGCTCAGAGATACTTCTGAAAATCGTGGAGAAGGCAAAGGGTGGGCATATCTTAAAATTCCAAAAACAGGAGCTAGGTTTTCTGATCGGCCTTCTTATCATCCTTACCAGACTTCTCAGGAGGTCTTACTATTATCTAACCCCTTTCTTTATTTTTAACATTAATATTTTGATAACTAACAGATATCAGAATCTCCCTGTATGTTTTGGGAGACATTTGATTTTGTACTTGTTGCTAGCCCAGCTGACAGGACTCAGAAGTCAAAACTGGAGCCACATTCAGGATGTTGTGATTGTTCCTTTTATCTGCTCATCTGTGAAATGAGGATTATTTTCTCATTCCCAGTAGCCAAAATTTATGGCTCTGTGTAAAGGACTTGAGGATATGGTTAGAACATTCTTGTGTTCACAGGGCTGCCAGTGGAAGAAAATATGTGAAACAGAGGTTTAGAAAATAATTTTTATTAAATTAAGGATTAAAAGTTATTTCTAATTTTATCCAATTTTTCTCTCGAAAACCACAGAGAAAAATGGGTGTTTTTAATTGTTTGGGGATTTTTTTCCTGAATGTTTTGAGCACCTCATCAGGGAGAAATCAAAGGGAACTGTAAAAGTTCAATACTTTCAAAAAATAAAAATTCTTCAAGATCAGCAATCCACATCTATTGCTTCAAAGAGCACTTTGCAATTTTGGTTTATAAATAATGTCCAATAATTCAGGTAAGCAAAATAGAGATGCATGTACTAAAAAATGGAGAATTGGGCTTTTTTCTGATTACAGGAGAGTAATAGAGGTCCCCCTGAGGGGGAAATCAGTAAAAGTTAGAAGATGTATATGATGGAGAGTCAGGAATGGGTGAAGGCAGCAGAAGTTCAAAGCAGAGCATTTTGAGCGTGAAGAGCAAGCAGGCAGCAAAACAGGCTCTCAAAAAACCCCAAACAAATAAAAAACCAACTAAACCAACCCAAACCAAACAAACAAAAAACCCAAAACAAAATCAAGGATGGAAGAAAGACAAAAGATCTTGAGCAGCAAGGAGAGAACTTTGAAATTTCTCCTGTTTCCATGGAAGCTCTGCCAGCAGCTGAGGAGCAGAGGCTGCAAGCAGCAGGTGCAAACTGAAATCTCACCAGCCTGGTGCAGTTTATCAGGAGGGCTTGGTTCCATTCCACTTCTGTGGCCGTCCTGGCAGGAAGAGCCATTCCAGCCTGCCTTCCTGGTGCAGAGTCTGTGCTGCGAGGAGATTGGGCCCTCAGTCTGCTCTGCATCACAGTTTATTCCATGTGTTCACGGGTTGCCATGTGCCCTGAGGCTTTTTACTCCCATCTCTTCTTTTCTCCCTCAGTTGAAGAATTTTTTTTCCCTCTACCTCTATGTGAGAAATCCCTGCACTCACCAAAATGAATACTGAAGAAAATGGATGGCAAGTCTGTGACGAGAAGATATTTCTATTTCTTGTGTAGCATTAAGCACAAAGATCTTTTCTGTAGTGAAACTACTCCCTTTGTCCTTATTTCTGCATCCCAGTTGATCAGTTACTCATGATAAAAACTTGGTGGTGTTTTTATATTTGTTTTACAGCAATGTCTTGCTCAGGACAGACTTCTTGGTGTGTCGTGGGTAAACACATTGCTGACTTTTAAGTCAGTGCCTCAGTAGATTTTAGACTACTCAATTCCAAAGGGATGGATGGAAGTGGAGGAACACAACAGGGATGGAGACACAAGAAGACATTGGTGAAAATGGAGGGGAAATGTTACACATTTTGTACTTAAAGTGGTGACAGATTTTGTGCCAAGTGGTAAGGAGGCAAACACAGAAACCAGCACAGCTGCTGGGACTATAAACCAAAGAATTTCTGGAGAAGAAATTGATTATTTCACTCAGCAGGACTATCCTGGCTGTTAATTTGTCCAGGGGTGAGTTTGACAACACAGCTGATAGCCATGAAGGTGTGTGATCTCTTTCCTCACAACACTTAGCTCATCCCTGGGAATTCCTATCCGAGCAAAGTCTCTTCCAACAGAAAATTGAAGCATCCCTTAAAGAGTCACTCACAGAAAGATAAAAGGTGTATTAGAGCTGTAAGGTTTTCTACCAACAAAAATCTTTATTTAGCGGTTGAAGTATAAATCCACAGTAATTTGGATGGCTTGACAAGGGTGATTTCTTCTTTGCAACTCAGTTAAAAACTGCAAAGCCCCATGTGATACAGGAAAACTTATTTCTTTGGCAAACAAGGCATGCTTTTATTGCTGACTCTGTTCATTTTCAAAAATTAACACTCTAGAAAGAAGACAAGAAATTTTATTCTCACTGAGAAAGATAAAGAATGTCTTGGCTTATTGCTCTGATCTCTGTGTAATTCATAACCCAAAACATAGCTGATCCTAAATCATATAAACTACAGCACTGCTGTTGACATGGAAAAAAATTACACAGAAACTTTTATTATTTTATTATTTTATAAACAAAATTATCAGCAGCACAATAGGAGACAATTTGAATGTACATGAATGCAGAACACACTTTTATTCTTTCTCAAAACTAAGTCAGAAATAAGAAGATTAAATATAAAATTGCTGCCAAAATGTGTGTGTGTAGCTACTCACGGCTTGGACTCTGTCACCAAATCACTGCCTGTGGGTCCTACGTGGCCTCAGCAAAGGTAATTGGCACCAAATTATTTAATATAACACTTAGGTGACTTTTGAGGATTTTTAGTAACTGTTCTTGGACACCTGGATTTCTTTTCCTGTTTCTTTCCTTTTTTTTTTGTTCCCATTTTGTCTCTGAAGCCTTGTATTACTTTAGATTAGGCCAGAATGAATGATGCTTGTTTACCATATAAAGTCACATCCTTTGCTCGCAAAATCAGTAATTTTCCAACCCAAGAGCAATTTACACAGAATTGTACAGTTTTATTGGTCTCCAATGGCAGAATATAATTTCAGAAACAGACAGGGCCTCAAGAAAACATGGATTTTCATATGCCTCGCTCTCTAGGACTAAGTAGTCAGTTGGGGAAGGAGGAAGGAAAGGAGGAAGTAAGCAGTTGATATTAATCCAAGTAGATGATTTTGCCAAAACTACCCATGAGACAGCAGCGACTTTTTCTTGAGAGATGAATCAATCTTTGTGATATTTCAACAGCTTTTTTCTTTTTCTTTTTTTTTTTTGCAAAGGAAATGCTTTTCAAATTTGACAGTACTTGATAGCCGTGACAATAATGCATCCCAATTCCTAAAAAGTAGGGAATGGAGTACAGGGGCAAATCAATGTGTCACTTCCTCTCAAGCAAGAGTTTCAGGGCTATTAATTAAAAAAAAAATTCAAGGTAAACTCCAAATTTGAGGAGAAAGAGTATAGCATCTCCTGTTTTTGGAGTGTGTATTGGGACAACAGGAGCATTGCATAAAGGAAGATCATTTGTTGAGAAAATCAAAAGAGGAAAAGATTTTGTTGTTTGCACAGAAAGGGGATATTTGGCTCTGTTAAGGGTGAAGGGATAATTACTGGGAATTGGATGAATCTGAGAGGAAAAGTCTCCAACACTTTGGGTTTTGTAACAGCAGCAACAGAGGCAGCAGAGTGGAAAAGCTTGGCTCTTTTCAAAGAGGTTGGAAAGAGGAAAAAAGTGGTGGAGATGCTGTGTTGAGAGCCATCACCAGGAGACAGCAAAAAACCCCGTGAGCTGTGAGATTCCATCACCTACAGACGTGTAAGCAGCAGGGAGGCTGACAAAAAATATGGGAACATTGACTGCTGCAGGATGAAGAAGTGGGAAAACACCAGATCCACGATACAAGGGTGCACCAGGGGGAAAATAAACATGATTCAGCGCTAAGGCTGCTTGAGAGTGTTTTGACATGATCATTTTAAAGCTCATGCTTCTAATGGAAGTTTTCAGTATGGACAAACTATTATGGGGACAGCATCCCAAAATCAGAGCAACCCCAGGGACCAATCCCAAAATATCTTGCACGATTCCGTAGGAAATGCTGACTAGAGATGTGTGAGGATAACAGAACAGGAAAACTATATGATATTAAATTTTCCAGTATGCGTGAGCCTCAAGTTTATTGTGAAAACATAAAAAAAAAAATGTGCTTGGTAAGTAGTTCTGAAAACACAGAAATACTGAAGAAAATAATGCTTCTGTCTTGTTGCATCCTTATTTGGGGCTTGAAAGTGAGAAGAGCTTTGAATCTTACATTTTGTTTCATTTTTACAGGTTTATTCAGATTTTTGTGTAGTCCAGGCTTTGTTTCTTGTCTACCTTACTAAACAAATCAATTTTTAAATGTCCTATTTTTAATCGCAAAATAAATGTGCAACTGAACATAAGGTAAATCTGCTGTCATGGCAGAGATATTTGTTAGCACTCTGGAAAAAAAAACAAACATAAAGGGATGTGAGACATTGATTATTAAATTTAGTATTTGGAATGAACATTTAGCAAATTTGGGGGTTTTTAAACCATCTGTCAGACACAATTTATCATTTCAAATGTCCAGAGTGCTAAACAGTTGAAACACATAGAATTTTAAAAGGGATTTTTAGCTTCTGAATATGTTGCAATATCTCTTGATTAGTATATCTGTTCTACCTGTGTACAGATGCTGGGGGAAATTATTATTATTTTAAGAGGTGTATTTTTTCCACCCAAAAAACCTCAAGCGACTCCACCTTAGTCTCACCAATTTAATGGGAGTAACTGAAAGGTGGGGGACAATTCTGTAAATGGTTTCACCTCCCTGTTCTCATGACCACAGCAGAGTTTCCTCTTCCAGAGTTAAAGAGCAAAAGGAGGAAAAACAGCAGCTGGTACCAGGAAATTGCTGAATTTCAGTTGTATGAACTCAAAAAAAAAATTAGTCTTGTCCAAAAAGAAACTGACAGGCCTTAAATATTACAGTAGTAATCAATTATTAGCTTAGCCTCAGCAAGGTAGGTGTTAACCATCAGAAAGAGACTCCCCAAAGTTGTCAGGACTGAGAAAATTAAGCTCTTGATATACTTTTATCATATTAAATGTGCAAGTTTACAGCCTGTTCCAAAGATTAGATGGATGGTCCACTCTAATTCATGGGTTAGAAAGGAACACGGGCATTAATGGGGGGAATAGGGGTTAGACAGCTGTGGTGCCTGCTCCCATAAATATAAAATTTTGTATTATGTTGTTCCTATTCCAACCAAATCCAATTAGCAGCAGATAATTGTTCAGCACACGAACATCTAACCCTTGGTATTGCATGAGGTACCTGAGCTCGTTTGTGTTCAGTTCTCTGGGCCCACAGTGACACTGCAGGCACTGCTGACATTTAAATATCAGCCAGATGTGGTTGTGATTTTATCTCTGACTCTGCCCCTGCTGATGGGGATCGTGCAACTTGCTGGGAGAACCTTTCAGGCAAAACTTGTCAGCCTGCTATGATCTTCTTCCTGCCTCTCCCCAGTGATTCCATTGAAATGCATTCTGCTTTAGAGAGGAAATCAAAGTTGCTAACTGTAACTAACTCCAGTCACAAATTCTGCCATAAACTGCAATAAGCTTAGATATACGGATGGAAGAATTCATTCTCCTGTTTTGAAAATACTAAGGACTTTAAGTGGAGCCTGTCCCCATTTATTTTGAGTTTTTTCATATAATATTCAGAATCCCCACTCTCAGGAGATCCTGTCATAGCCTGTGCCATCTCTGCCTTTTCTGTCTGTGTATTACTTGACACAAGGTCTGTGCAACAGTTCCGCCTTGTAAATCCTAAAACAAAATATCAAAACAGAGAGACAAGGAGCTGCTGGAGAGGGTCCAGCAGACAGCCACCAAAATGATGAGGGAGCACCTCTCTTTTGAGGAGACACTAAGGGAGCTAGGCCTGTTTAGTCCAGAGAAGGGAAGACTGAGAGGGGATCTAATCAATGCACATAAATTTCTCAAAGGCAATGTCAAGAGGGTGGTGACAGTGACAGGATGAGGAGCAATGGCCATAAACTAAACCACAAGAAGTTCCACCCCAAAGTAAGGAAGAACTTTATTCTGAGGGTGGCAGAGCACTGGAACAGCTGCCCAGGGAGGGCATGGAGTCTCCTTCTCTGGAGACATCCCAAACCCACCTGGATGTGTTCCTGTATCCCCTGCTTGCGTGATCTCCAGAGGTCCCTTCCAACCCTAAATATCCTGTGATTCTGTGATACTGCATTCCCAGTTAGCAGGGACAGAAGAAAAAAAATTATTTTGCACTCACTGAAGGTGAAGTTTAAATCTGCTACAACGCAGTATTTAAAAATGCAGAACTGTTCACACAGTTCATATAAATCTTACATCTTCACTTTGTGTTCTGTTAGATTTTTAGCCTTAATGACTTGATCACCCTGTATTTTATGTTTTATCATTCAAGTTACAGAGCAAAGATGGATCCTTTCAGTCCCTTTTCTAATTTAGCTCCATGACAGGCCAACCAAATGCTAGAAAATGAGTACAAATCCTTGTTTTCAAGGTAAAAGATAGAGATGTGCCTTCTAGCACTCTCTTCCCATTATTCTTTTAGACCCTTGTCTCCTTTCCTTGCCACTGTAGGATGCACAAGCTGATCCTGGCGTTTTGGTTTTTGTTTCTTCCCCTCCCCGCCCCCCCCC
>VYZT01037723.1:1105-31343 GCA_013400735.1 Pomatostomus ruficeps | reverse complement strand
TTTTTCTTCCCCCCCCCCCCCTTTTTTCCTTCTCCACTTTACCAGCCAACCAAGAGCAGAGAGCTGGAGGTTAATAAAGAGTGCTGTGCTTGTCTGAACAAAGCCCCAATGCCCTTTTTGAGGGTTCTTGAGCCCCCTAAAATGAGATGAACCCCACTAGGCCATGTTGAACCTTCCAGAGCTGCCCCTGGGCCCACTGCCGTTGCTGTGCTGAAGTCCAGCTGAGTCAAAGTCACCCCTTTGCCTGTTAGAAAATCTCTTTTTTTTTCCCCCCTGCCTGGGTATCTTCTGTTTTGGTGCTTCAAAACACCCTGTGAAGTGCTGAACAGCACACTGACCCCAGCAAGATTGCTGTCAGAATGCCAAATAGCTGATGGAGAGCCGGGGTTTTACCCCTGCTGGGAAATGAATAGAATTTGGAGATCAGGTAAATGAGAAAGGGAAACCTCATAATTTTCCCCAGCACTCATAAGCAGATTCACACCACATGTAAGGCTTTGAACAAAATGGCTCTTCATCAATTTCCAGTTTGAAATTTGCAAACTGATGCAAGTGCTCAAAGGTTTTTATTTTTTCAAGGTGAGATAAATAGTCTTTTGCAAACTAGGCCATGTCTCTTTATCTGAAAAAAAGAGAAAACCAAATTTTAGTGTGATTTTGATTTTGCAAAAATCGAATTTCCCTGTGGTATGATTTAGACAAATTTTATTCTTAGGTTGTCTACAACTTAAAAATATGATGAACAGGATGTTTTTGGGGTCTTATGTTAATGAACTTATTCTCCATGCAGAGCAAATGAAAATATAACTTTATAGGGTGAGCAGTAGCTCCTGCCTGCACAGGGTAGATCAAAACCTCTGCATCTCCACCTCACAGCACTGAGGTAACTGAGGTATTGTTACATTCTTCCTCTTCTGCTGCAGACAAATGGGAGTGAGAGCATGTTTCTGAAAAATGAACATTTCCTCTATTTAATATCTGTTTTTTACTTTTTAATGAGTGCTCAGTGAAAGAGAATTGAAAAGCTTCAATCTTAATGAATCATAGATATTTTTTCATATCGAGGAACTTCCTGAGGTGGGAGTATCTAGGCAGAGGGAAGAAAAGCAGTGCTTTGGACTCCCTTAATCATCAAGACCCAACAAAAACCATCTTGGACCTTTCTGCTGTCTGAGAGAGAGGGAATCTCTGGCCAAATGAGTCCTCTCCTGTACCTACCACCATATGGAAGTGCTTTTCAAGAGACTGTTCCTTGAGGGTTTGGAAAGCAGAGGAAATGATTTTCATGATTGTTTTAGGACTTCATAAGGATGGAGATAAATTCTTTGCCTCACCCACAACTGACAGCTAGTGCAAGAGCCCATGCCGACAGGAAATTCAAATTTTCTGCTGGATATCAACGTCATCCCTACTTAACTCTGGAAAGTGGGGTTAGAGGACGAGCTGTGGTTACGGGCTATGGAAACTAAAAGCATTGTTGCCTGAGATGCTGTTGTGAGGAGCTGAGGTTTTCTAGGCACAGAGCCAGCGTTTCTTCCCCCTTATTTAACAAACTGGACTCCAGAGACGTTAATAA
Organism: Pomatostomus ruficeps; assembly: GCA_013400735.1. NCBI lineage: Eukaryota > Metazoa > Chordata > Aves > Passeriformes > Timaliidae > Pomatostomus > Pomatostomus ruficeps. The sequence goes on along the minus strand of VYZT01037723.1, from coordinate 29,767 downwards.
TTTCAAGTGGCACATTACAGCACGCAGCGGCGGCGAGGATATGAGCTGGGTTTATTTTAAGTAGTTGGAGAGGGTGTTCTTTCCTTCCAGACATTTTTCAGGCCCAGATTTGAATTCCCAGGGTTTTAATCCAAAAGGGACTGTTACATCAGTTTGATTGAACTCCTGTTTTCTGCAGGCTGTTACACTTCACAGAGTGAGCAGTGTGTTGAGTCTAGAAGCTTGTGTTGGCATAACTCTCAATTTCTGGGAAGGTATCAGCTTGAAGCCATTGCACCATGTCCCTCAGGGCTGTGTTCTAGGTGTTTATGTGATGTGCTTTTGAATGAGTGAAATTGTTGTTTTAACTGAAATTGGTTGAATTGCCACCTATTTTTTCTCCTGAGTCTTTGCTAACTGGCTTAAATAATCCTTAATGTTAAGTTTCTTTACCCAAGTTTTGAGAGAGAAAAGCAAGCTGACATCTCTGAGTGTCTTGCTGTATGACTTGGCCAACTAATCTCAAGTAATTTTGTAGTTTTCAATTTTTATCCTAAGATTTCAATGTATTTTAAACCCTTAGTTATTCTTCAAAAGACTTTATCAAGAATACAAATCAACCACAAGAGTGTTATCAGCAGTGGTCACATTTAAATTGAAGTTGAGTAGATAGTTGTCTAGAAGTGATCCCTAAAAATTCCTAACTACACAAGCTTTTCACAATTTATTAACTGCTGACCTTTTTTTTTTCCTGTTTGAGAAGTAAAGAAGTTTGAATCCATATAATTTATGCTCTGTTATTACGTGCTGTTAATTGGGAGATTTGTAGAACAAGGTCAAAAGTCTCCCAAAAGTCTAATTTTAACATACCAGGTACTTCTATTGCCTAAACTTGTAACCTTATTAAAGATGTCATTGTGATTATTGGGTACCACTTGTCTTTCAAAGGATTATATTCCTTAAAATATGGCTTTTGAATGCCTACTAAATTTTTTATTGTTTTTTTTCTCAGATTGATTTGTCTGCCTTACCATTATATGCGTTTTCTTGTGAACTTTAACAAAAATATACCTGGTTTTGCCATTTTTTAGAAGTAATAGCAAGCCAGAGATCTCTCCAAAACTGTGTGAGTCTTGAGCAAAAGTTATCATTGCGCCTGGAGTTAAACTTTTTTTAATGACTAATTCTCTAATGGATATTGTCTAATGACACCATTCTCCCTTGCTAATGGACTGGAAAGTATTTCATTGCCTTCAAAGGATGTGATTATGTCATCCCAACTCTGTCTAAATAGAGAGCTGTAATATCTGTTAAATGTCTCTGCCCTCATGCTCATTGGAGCTAAAGAGATGCCGCGCAAGATGGAGCTGATCTGCCAGTTTGGAGCTAATTCTGCACTTTACTGATTTGCAGGTGCCTCCTAGTCTAGGACTGCCATTAAGGAGTCATTTTACAAGAGCTGTTTGACCTGCACAGCACTTGCTCATTTTTAAGGGTGTATTTCTCCCATCACCTCCCACATCTTGCATTCAAAACCGCCATGGCCCCCAACGCAAAATTTCAGACACGTCCTTTTCAGACAGCTCCTTCTGCCAAAGAATTTTCAGTGCTCTGTGCAGAAGAGGCACATCCTTAGGAGTTTTCTTTGGAAGAGTGAAGTAACCTCTCTCGGGAGTTTTCTGCATTCCCTCAGCACCACATCCCTGCTCTCAGGCTGGGCAGCAGCACACAGCCGTGGGGGCAGAGAAGCCACATGCAGGTGAGCAGTTCTTCTGTCTCTCAGGAATTATTTGTTAGCTGGTGAGATGAGCCTGCACTTTACACAAGTGCCACGTGGGGAATAATCCTAGCAGTGCAAAGTCAAGGGATCCCATTTCCCTCTTATTTTTACAGCTGAGAGCTGGGATAGTTCAATAATCACCTGAGCTGATTTATTTTCCACTTGTTTCAAAAGGAAAAGGACAGTTAAAAATTAAGGGTGTGGAGCTCTCCAGGGTGGAATCAGTTTGGTGTCTGCCACCACTGACTCTTTATTTGTGCAGACCCCTTGTCCAGCGGCACCTGCACAGCCAAATCCACATCCAGGGGCCGCAGTGCCAAGGAGGGATTGGAGTTCCTCCTGGAAATGAGCTGGGCACTCTGTGAAACATCTGCTTGGAGTGATACCACAGCAGCTGTGATGATCTAAGAGCAAACAAAGCACTTCAAAATTCAATTGTGCAAAAGGGCCTTTGAGGAGGATGATAAATGACCTAAATTAAGCCACAATTTTTAAGTACCTTGTTTGAGCCTTACCCATAATGAACACTTTCCTCACGATTCCTTGCACCTGTCACTGCTGGAAAACAACTGACATTCACCTGTCTGTTGTTTAAGGCTGTGTTCTCAGCACATTTTTTGTCAAATAGCATCTGAAGTCTTGGCATAAGGAATTAGTGCATTGGCTTTTTGGGTCCCTTTGGCATGCCACTCCCTCATAGGCACCTGGCAAGAACTCAGAGAATAACTTGTGTCTGGGAGCAAAAAAAGTCTACCTTGGCCCAGAGTTCCTTTGATAAAAAGTGTTTTCTATGTTGAGGTCTCTAAAATTATTTTGGGGTTCTCCATATCTCAAAATAGCAAGGAATAATTAACCACTTGCCAAGATGATGAAGCTGGAAGGCAGAAGAGTTTTAAATAAATTATGTAGGTATATTCTCCTTAATAGTAGTGCTTTTAACTGCTGGATTGGTCTAGCATGTTTTGTGCTTGAAACTAAAGCATAATGAAAATGTCATTTGCTCCATCATCTTGTATTTCCCACTCTGCTTCTTGGTAAACATTATTGTCACCTAATCCATTGCTGAAAGCCTTTTCAGGAGTTAAACAGATCTGGTTTGCAGACACCAGAGTTGAAGATTGGCATTCCTCTAGAGTTCAGAACTGTGTTATTACTCGATAATCTATTTTTGGGTGTTACATTTTCTTTTTGGTTGAGTGGAGGTGTTTTAAGTGCTAGTCCATAGGTCATGCTTGAATTGAGCTTGAAAATGTGTCTACTAAAGCCTTAAACCCAAGCAAAAGTAAGGAGCCAGAACTATAACTTTCGAAAATCAATTTTCCTAGAATTATTTTTAAGTAATTTCTTCCATTACCTCATTAATATCAGTATCTTCCCCCTGCTCTTTTTTCCTGCATACCATTTCAGTGAAGTAAAAGATTATGGTTGTGGGCAATAAAAGAAAAATATGGGGTTATGAAATGAATTTAATTTTTCAGGCTCTTTTTGCCAAATGACACTGTGAGGGCCCACTGGCCTCTCAGTGTTCCACACTCCCCGAGCTCTGGGGTTGCTTGCAGACATCCCACCTCTGGGATGGCTGCAATGCTGGGGCTATAAAAATGACTAAAAGGTGAAGATTAAAATGAAGCATGGGACTACTTTCTGCCTTCTCCCGAGGCTCTAAATCTCACAGAGGTTTTCAGTGGCTCTGAAGTTCCATCTTGAAATGGGAGAGAAAAAAAATTGTAAAGCAAAACTTTGTCATTTTGATTCCAGGAGGTAAAATGTCAAATGTTGTAAGCTCGCTGTGCTGACTTTGATTCTTGCCAGAGGTCCAACAAAATCGTGCCATTTTGAAAATCAAAGTGACTGGGAACATGATGTATGTTTGTGCAAAGCAAATGCCAAACTTGTGTGCCGGAGTATTCAGGATCCACATTTTTGGATTAATAAACAAGTGTTTGAACCAGGGGTCCTTAAGTATCAGCCTGATGGAGAGCAGAAACACTGCTATTTACTGATCCAGCTAATGTGGCCTGATCAATACTCCTTCAGGAGTGAATATTTGAAGGAAGTAATTCACACTTTGTTTGCAATGTTGAAGGAATTAATTGAACAATGTTTGGTAATGAAGAGATTATAGGAAATTGCAGCCTGTTTTCAGAGCAGGTAAAGACACAAAATGCAGTGGTTACCTTTTCCTTCATGAATCAGTTTCTCTGTTACAATAAATTCTTGTTCAAGGGGTCAGGTATGGGTAGGTTACAACACAGAATTGTCATTAACCCTCACACACAATACATTTTAACACCCTTAACTGTTGGGAGCCATTTAGAGGGCATGAATTAGTTGCTAATAGTTAAAACTCCTTGATTAATTTGTCACATCCTTTCCTTTTAACGCTCTAAATGTACCCTTTTCCAAACTAAACTCTGACATGTCCAGATTTCTGGAGGTTTGGTTTGTATATAGGAATAGTGCCACTGTTCTTCCTTCCTCCGTCTCCTCCTGCCTTCACTTTTTAACCTCTCTTAACCTCTGCAAGCAGGGCCCAGCCCATGCAAAGCACCGCAACTGAGTTTTTGGTGTTTTCTTGTGCTGAACTTTGTTGGTTAAAGATGAATTGACATGATCCATTATTTTAGTTCACAGAAAAAATTCATATCACACTTTTTGCCTGGCAAGACCTTGCAGAAACATCTTTCTGCAGGAGACCCTCCTACTGATGTGATTTATCGTGTGGCACAGAATGTTTTTCTTTGAAGGGGGACCATCATGAACTGCCCTCCTTCACAGGCACGTGTATCCCTAAAGGGTTCTCTGTAATTTCCCTGGTTCCCATTCAGGAGCTTCCTCTCCCTTGCTAAGTGGAAGCTGTGGCAGGGGAAGTGACTGGGGGAGTATCCACAGGTTGCATTTGCAAACACTGCTGGTGATGAGTTTTAAAGCTCATAAATCAGCTTTAACAGCCCATAGTTTTTAAATGGGGGTTTGGCTTTACTTCTTATCTGTTTTGGAGTAATTTATATTAATTTTTTAGAGTTTTTCTCAAGCAACAACAGAGCTGGAGACCCCCAGTAAGAGCTCATGGCAGGGCTATTCCTGTGGGCTCCAATTTTATGGGAGACTCTTCCCTGGCCAGAAGAGCTGGAGCTCTGTGAGCTGTCCTGGGTTCTGCATTTCCAATTAGAGCACTGGAAACCCTGTAAATTAACCAGAACATCTCTACAGAGAGAGACATTTTCTGTCAGCCTGTAACCCAGACACAGCTTCCAGTGATTTTGTTATGGGTTTTATTTCCTCAGAACATTTTAGATGTGACACTCAAAAGGAAGGGGAGGTGATGTCATGAATGGATCTACTTCTCCTGGCTTACAATGCAACAGAGAGCCCTTCCAGATGAGGAATATATTCAGGTTCCCATAACATCCATAACTACAAAACCTCCAAAAGTTTATTTCATATATAAATTACCAAAATAATCACATTACTTTTACAGTCCTTTTTAGGTAGGCAGAAAACAGTGTAGGTTTGTCTTGTTTAGATTACTTTACAGACAGCAGAATTCAAGTTCTACATGTCCTTACAGACAATAAATTAACCACACTTTAGGAAGAAATAGAATTCCTCTATAAGTTTTAAAACATGAAATGTCAATAGTTTGCATTATAAAAATAATATAATGGCAATTGTCTGCTCTATGTATTTTTATTTCATTCATCATCTAAATGTATTATTTCCGTATAAAACTCCCATTATAACACTAATAATATTAATTCTCTTTGATGGTATTTTAAGTATGTTGGTTGTTTCACTGATAAAAATGACTAAAAAGTAGGGGGGTGGGGGGTAAAGTGAAAATACTAATTTTATGGCTTTTTAATTTGCAGTAATTTTTCAAAACCTGCCAGAAGCTGAAATCTGGGAGAAGCCTGACCCCAGCCCACCATTAGAGAACTTACTGAAACTGCTCTTTATGAAAAGAAAACATCCTGACTGCTCTTATTTCGGCTGTAGCACATGGGTAGAAAATACATACAATAATTTTATAGTCAGCAAAGGGTCTGGAGTACCAGCACAGGCTGTTGGTATACCCTGCAAGGGTATCTGCCCTGGCAGTTGGAGTAATCTGTAAATTTAGGATACCTCCCTAATGCCTTTTAACATATTGTTGGAGCCAAATGGTTGCCAGATGCATGCTATGCAATACAACAATTTCTATAAGCCTATAGAAAAAAAGTAGCTTTGGATAAGAAAGTATTTTTCTGCAACTTCTTCCCATAAGAATATTCTCAGCCCAGGCTAATTTGTTCATGCCAAATATCTTAAATTGAAATGGTAACCATCAAATAAGCACTTTTGCTCAGAACACATCTGCATCCCACAGCCCTGGGGGATGCTGGCCCATATGAAAAGGGATTTACTTTTGGGAGCTTTCCCGAGGAGGCTTGGAGTTTGAAAGAGCAATTTTTTTAAAAAATAAGAGAAAAAAAAAAAAGAGAGAAACCAACAGGCCAGAAATGCTTTACTGCAGTGTTTATTTCCAGTGAATTCTTGCACAGGAAATTAAGGAAGACTATCCTGCAATGGCCTAATTGGAAGGTGTAGGAGCATCAGAATCGTGTTCTAGGGCTGAGTAAAACACTTCCCTCCTCAGATGCTCACACAGAAATTCACTGCTGTTCAGCAAATTGCAAGTTAACCTCCAGGATCTGTGGAGAACCCTGATTCATTTGGCCTGTGCAGCAACTGGAGGCAAATATTTTGAGTAAAATATTTTAATTTCTGTCAAGATTGCCATTAACTTCAGCCATCTCATGTTCCTGCAGTGCCAACTCTCCGTGGGCAAAAGTGCAATGGGAAATCATCTCACCTGTGCTCTCACAGGGTTCTGGAGGGGGTTGAGCATGAGGAGAGGGCTGGGAGTTGAAATTATCCATTTCTCTGTCCTTCCTGCACTGCCTGGGCAAGGTGAGGTGTCTGGCCTGGCCTGCGGTAAGGAAAGAGCCCTAAAGCCCCAGGGCAGCTCTGGTGGCAGCTGTGCCACTCATGAAGGGACAAAAGGGTACCTGGGTGCCCTCGTTAGAGGAAAATGGCACCTCAAGCCCACAGTAAAAGGAAAGCCTTAATGACAGCAAAGGCATGAGCTGAAACTTAGCTTTTTTTGATATTTTAGCCTGACAACCCCAAACTGCAAACCTGCATGAGCACAGCCTGCCTGTGTCAAGCCACCAGGAATAGAGTTAAGTGTAACACACCCTCTGAAGCTTGTCCTTCTTCCTTTGCATGGATCTTGCTCTGGCAGATGAGTAGATATTCCCTAAAACTAATTGAGGCTGTTCTTGATCCTTACTCACAAAATATTTCAACAGAAGTTGCTCAGAGTTCAGGATATTCAAGAAAAAGGGATGTAAGATATCATCCACTTGATATTATTTTAGCAGTAAATTAAAGCCAGTGACCCCTAACAAAATTATCAAGATGGTTAGATTAGCAGGGAAGGAGCTCAGCCCAATTCCAGCACGTGAAACTGCAAAATGGATCTCGCTGGCTCCATTAAGAGGTTCAAGAATTGTAACAGGGGTCTCCAGATTTCTATTAAAATAGTATATACAGTATGATTACAATGCATTATATCTCTATATAATATTTATTCATTTCCCTAGTCTTTTGAACTCCATGATCCTTTGATCAATTATTTTCAGAGAAGGAAATTGAAATCTCTTACATGGCAACTTTGACAAATGTGTAGCATATATATTGTATAGCATTCTCATGGGGGAACCTCAGAAATAAAATTATTTCCATCAGCATGCTATGAGTTCATTGGCTTGGGCCTTCCTGAACCCTTTGTCATGGCAAATGTGCAAAGGATTCTTTATCTCTTTTTTTAGAATCATTGTCTAAGATCATTCTTATTACTCTTCCTAATTACCTTTCCCAGCAATTTACACTTCCCTTCTCAATAGGAGTTTAATAACAAGGTGTAATTTCCCCATGGAAAAATAAGTGCAGAAATATATATATATATATATGTGTGTGTGTGTGTACAAGCGCGTGCACACACATATATACATAATTTAGTGGAAAAAATTACTGTCTCAGCAGACAATATATGTCTTCCATTTAGGAGCAGGCCAAAGATGATGATCAAATCATTAATTCTGTCAATATAAATGCTAAATAGAAATGGGAAATTGGTTCTCTGCCTTGTGTCACATTTTCTCCAGTAGGAAATTACAGCAGAGAAATTCAATCTGACGAACCTTCTGTGTTTATGGCCCCTCATCAAAGGTCCAGCACGTGACAGGCAATAAATGGTGTGACACCTCTTAATTAAACAGTGCTATTGTTTAGCCCAAAATAAATGCATATTTTTTTTGCCTGGCCAGTAAGCGAACTGCAAACTCCCACAGGAATCATAACATAAAGAGGCCATAAAAGTTAAGCAAAATCAAATTGACAAGCCTGCACTAATTATCTCTGGCATTACAGCACTGCAGAGGTGGCTATAGGTTGAGAGATAATAGAAGCAAGCCTATTAGTAGCAAAGCACTGAATGTTGTAATGTTTGTAAAGAGAGCATTTTTTACCTTTGTTCCAGGTATTTTATGCTTTGCACAATTTTCTAAATTGCTATCTTAGGTGTGTTTGCAAGCTGAATTTATAAAAAGCACTACTTTTGGTAGAAAATGGCTGCATCACAGCTGGGGAAACCTATTATAGACAGATGTAAACTGATTTTCACACTGGATGATAGCAGGGACTTGCAGAAAGAGTGGTGAAGACAAGGAAAGGGAAAAAATGAACAAGAAATAAATGAGTTTGACTTTACAGTGTGAGTGCAGACACAAGCAGAAGATTATTCAAAATCTTCCATGTATATGTGTGATTTGCTTTTCCAAACACACAGAATACTTCTTGTTAGTTGTGGATGTGATTTCAGTTTTGATCAAAGGTTGTGAAGAATGAAACATCTTTTCAATCTCTCCTTCTGGGATGTCTTTAATTAATTTAATAGGTTAATCATCCTAGTAAGAAAGAAAGTATTTAAAAAAAAAAAAAATAGAAGGCCAGAGTATTAAGATGAATATCTGAATGAAATCAACTGTTTTTTTAAACATAAAAAACTTTCTAGAAAATGGAATTCTTTTGTTCATGCATTACCTGCAATTTCCCTAAAAGCTCAGTCAAGAACTGCAGGAAAGAGAAGTGCTGCTGTTCCATGTAAGACACTTGGACCCATGAGGAACTTTGCTTTCTTTAGACCCAACCACTGTATTTCACAATGAGCAAATTAGTAAAGCGAATTATTGCTTCTGCTCTCACTCATGGAGTGAGTAAATCAAAACTCAGTACAGGGAGAAGAAGCTTCGCTCATTGTTGCGGTGTGCTCTGGCCAGTTTCAGTTTATCTCATGGCCAGGCTCTGCTATCTCCCCTCCTGCCCCCCTCGGTATTTGTTTTCCCCCCCTGGAGGGCTCTGTATTTCGCAATCCTATACAGAGCCTGCCACATTCAAACCCAGCACTCCTCCCCTATTGGATGCTGTACCCTCCCCCCGCACCCTCGTGTGGGTATTTATGTAACTGTAACACGCTGTGCCAGTGCTTCCCCGGCACAATCCCAGTGCCGAATAAACCATCTGGGAAAGCCCCTCTGCTTGTCTCTCCTTCTTCAGCATGCCTGTACCATTGGTGGATTGGGTGAAACCTTGCAGTAACTTGGCCAGACCTCCCATGCTTTCGAAGCAGCCCGGCAGCACTTGGAACTGTGAGCGGACGCCCGGTGTCCCCACCAGAGCATCGCAGCAGCTCATCTTGTTGGGTTGTGGAAAGGAAAGGCGGGGTTGTCCTACACTGAGAAATGCAGAGAGCCCCCCCCCATCAGGCAGCAAGCTCCACTTGGGTTCTTTATCTCCAAACTCTTTTTGGTGAGTTTTTTTGCATCTAAGGGTCCAATCCTGCAGGTTCTGTGTTCTAACCATGCACTAATGGGGCTTTTTGGCACTGGTTAAACGTCTCTCTGCACTGCCTCCCTCCCCGAGTGAGCTGCTCCAAGCAGTGGCTGCTGCAGGGAATTGGAAAGCCTCTGGCTCCCACAGCATCGGCCTCAGCATCCTGGCCCACATGGACAAGGATGCCTGGTACAGGGGTGGAAATGCCCCTGGGACAAGGCATTGGGACCTGCTAGGGGAAGCATCATCAGCACCAGTGGAATCAGAGCTGTATTTTGATTTAGTGACAGAAACAGCTCAGGGAGCAGGGATTTAGGATTCCTTTTCCACTCAATCCAAGCATTGGAGAGAATTAATATTGAAGACCCGGTGTTGGTGTAAAGCACCAATCTTGGTGTTTTGCTTAACTTTGAACAGACAAATGTGCTGTTATTACGTGCCTTCTTGTGGAAAGATGCTTGGCTTTACAGGCAAAAATCTGGACTAAAAATCATTGTAAAAGCAGTTGCTTCCTGTAACTCCTAAGTAATACTAATAGGTATTGTTGAAGTCCCTGATGCACAGAGGCATTTTAAATGATGCATGTTTCTTTTGCTAGCTAACCTTTACTGATCTTTCAAGTCATGTTATCTTTAGGAATCAATAGCCTACCAGCAAAAAGGAATTATGAAAACATGGAAAGTGCTCAGAGATCCGTGACTTTCGGGCGCAAATGACGGAAAACCCTCAACTCGAATTACTGTTAGAAATATAGTTACTCATAAGGGTAAGCAAGCCTTTTGCTTTGCTCATTAACCTGAGCATGAACAACGTTGAAAAGCACCAGGGCTGAACCCCGAGCCCCGCTGAGGACGGAGTGTTTGTTATTGCTGTGTTCATGTGCGCTGCTCTCGAGTGCACCGGGGCTCTGTGGCTGGAATACACAACGAGCCTGAGCACTATCAGGAAAACACATTCTGTAACCACCCCGCTGTCAGGGATGCATTTTACTGTGCTCTCAAAACTGAGGGATTGTTCCCGACCTCAGCGTGCTGCACGGAATGCAAATGCGTTTTATTTGACTAAAGTTCTGGGTTGTTTATGCTTTTTACTATGTGGAGCATAGTTAAACTTGTATAGAATGGCAAAATAGTATTCACATAGCAAATTTAGATTCAGAATTAAAGACTGAAGAGAAAAATTACAATGAGAAGGAATAATTAAACACAAAGTAATTTTTTCAAAGGCTATGGCTAATTCTCCCTCCCCAAACCTTTAATCTGGTTTGGGTGGTTTTGAAGAACACGTAAAATCAAAACCAGTGTGAAGGATGGTTGCCAGACGGTTTAGTCAGCAGTGGGAAAACTTGCCAAATTTGCAGTTTTACCATTCCTCCAGAATTTCTGGGCCAGGGTGATGATTGTCCCAGCAGCCAGCCCACTACCATTTTCTCAAGGATTTTCATGAGTGCACCTTCATGGCAGCTGGGCATTACCAAGGCACAGATTTTATCGGTTCTAGAATTGCATTTTAGCTTGTGTCAGTAACCCTTAAAAACCACCATTTTCTTCATGTATTCAGCCAGTTCTCTGAGGTAACTCCAGAAACAGTTCCCAACCAACTCTGCTTTTGAGTTTCATCTGCTGAAAATAAGTCTGAAAATTACGGAAATCAGGAAAAAGCTTGGGGATACCCCACCTCACCAAATATGACATGGATTTTTATATCAGTTTAATCTATTGACTGCAGCATTTCTCTCTGTCTCTACTAGAACTTAGAAAATGTCTCTGAATTCCTTACACCACATCCCTACACTTGAAAACCTTGGAATTTCTTGAAATATTTTGGCAGAGGGGAAGAATAAGACCATATGAGCAAAACCTTGTAGCTTTGGAGGGCAGGTGAGAAGGAAAACATTTAAACTTCTAATCAGACTTAATTTGGAATGTTCAGATATGATTTAATTTTTGTTTTCCTACTAAATTTAGTACAGACTGACATTCTCATCTTTCTCTGGTGTGATTTCACTGAGAGTTAGAAAGTTGAGCTGATTTTCATAGTATCTTAAGCTATAATTTCTCTTTATTTTCAGTGGTGGCTCAGTTTAAAGCAAATCTGTAGAAATACAACATTTTACTAGCTGATACCAAATGCATAGGTTAATACAGGGTAAAAAGGTAATGTGAAATACTGGGCATTGGTATTGTGAAGGAAATATGTTGGTTTTTTTCTTTGAAGCTATCTTTTATTTATGAAAATGGAAATGTTTACATTTCAGCTGAGTAGAAGTATTTGTGCACAATGATAATATTTTCCTTTTGCATTCCTATTCATATAACTTATCCATATTCTCTCTATGCTAATTGTTAAATTTTTTTAGCCCCTTGGTATTTAAGCTTCCAGGAATGTTTCTGCTCAGAATTTTTCCTGCAATACATCAGATAGAGAAATGAAGCTACATTTTCATTAAAAAGTAGGACTTAAGGAAAACCCAGTTATTCCCAGTAACAACAGAACTGTGTTTCCTTTGTCCTTTGTTTCTTAAGAAGTGTCTGAGATTATTTTGCAGTTTGTGAAAATTTAAAATGAAAAACACTGTGAAATCATCTGTATAATATAAATAAAAATAAATATAAATATAAATGTAAATATAAAGTGAGTCTGGGAATTCACTAGGAGAGCCCCAGTACAGTGTCATCTTGTGTGGGAGGCATTTTGCCCGAGCACTTTCTTGTTGTGTGTTAGAAATACCTTTGGATCCTGCCAAAGAGAAAGTGCAGAGAAATGCAGGCCCACGAGGAGAGCACCTCTAGGCTGAGAGCAAACACATGCTCCAGAAGCAGGACTCTTTTTCCTTCAGCCAGCCTGGCATAATCCTCGCATTCCCAGCCTGACTCTTGTCAGGATTTAAAAGATGCCTGTGGGGGCAGCTGGAGCCGTTCCCGTTCCACTTTATTGAAGTTGTGCCTCTCCTCCTGCCATGGACTCGGCAGACAAATGCCAGCCTCCTTCAGCCCCGGGTGGAGATGACCAAAGCACAGCCCTGGGACTGATTTTAGGATGATTTAGGGCCCTCGTGTCAGGAGGATGCCCATGGATTCTTTTATTCACAGGAATGGTTTAATTTGGCAAAGATTCACAGCTCAGATTTCATCTCTAACCCATATTAACAGAGTAGCACTGCTTTTCTTTAGCTGTTAATGAATTATTTGATATGGGCTGTGCTTTCTGAGAGGCCTCAGACCATCAGACCCTGTGTTAATGGCCTCACTTGTTTTCTCTGAAAGATTTTCCTGACTTGTTTGTTCTGAAGAAAGTTTTACATACCCTTGCATTGTGGTTTTTTATGTATTATATATCCAAAAAACCCCCCCAGGCTTATTTCAAAATATATTTATTCATTTCAACTTATTCCTCTCTAAGAACAAACTTCCACAGGCCTCTAGAAATAAAGTGCAAATGCCCAGAGGAGCAGGAAAAGCCAAATACCAGACAGGGCAGGGCAAAACTGAGATCAACATGGGAAAAAGGACCAGCAGCTAAAATCAGACTTAATGCAGATAATCTGTGCATAATGTTTTGGGGGTTCTTTTTCACATTCTTTGGATGTTTACGAGTGTAAAGAAATCAGGACAAGATAGACTCAGTAAAACATTAACATATGTGTGAAAGCATTGTAGTTTAACTGACGTGAGTGTTGGAGGCAAAACCCACCAGAAATATTCAAGTTTTGTCAGGATTCAGAAATGATATTGCAACTTATGGCTGTGTTGGACACAACAAAACAGATATGTCTGTATGAAGAACTGTAGCCTTGGGTTCATGCCAGGCTCCAATGCAAGGAACAAGACAAACATAACCCCAAATTTTATTTCTATTTAATCATATTTGTGTTTGTGAACTCTAAATACATCTGAGATCACATGTGCATAGTTGCAAATCCTTTGGTCAGTGAACCCAAAATGAAATTATATTAAGCACAGTCATTTTTTTAATAACAAAATTGCATGTAGAGATGATATTGGAGTTTAGGACAGAGAAAATGGGAATGTCTTCCAGGCTCTAAGGGGGAGTTGGCATCTGGTGTTGAATTTCTGTTTCATTCCTGATAACAACCGATGCACATTCAATACAACTCAGTTTAACCATGTGCAACAGCAGTGAAAACAAACATGCCAGCCAACCCCAAGAAAGGTTAGGCAAAACTAAATCTATTTTTATGCCAGGTCAAACATTCAAGAGGGAAAACAAATTTTCTGACAATTCTTTACGTTTTTTCTCTTTCTATTCCTTGTGTTCTTTTTTCCATACTTTGAATTGCTGCAACAAGAAAATGACTGTTTCAGCTTTTACAGCTAATGATTAAAATAGCCAGACAGCACCAGGAAACTATCAGAAGACTTTTCTTGAAAATTAAAAAGAAGGCTTATACCTCCTTTCATCTTTCCACAGGAAAAAGAGTTAAAAAACCTTGTTTGAGGATTCTTGGTGAACAAATCACAACTGCCTTATTTATCCCACACCCTTTTCTGGCATAAACTACCAATTTTATTTCTTTCCCGATAAGACTGCACAGCTGGCACTTCATCTGTCTCACCTTTTAGGACCCTTTAAATCTATTTGTGTGTTTGTTTCACTGGCTGGTGAACCAAAAGGATTGTAGGGGCCATAACTTGAGTGGAGAATTTCGTGTTTCCCCTGAAAATTCTGACCAGGAGAAACACAACACTTGGAGTTTTACCAGGGATGGTAAAAAGTGGAATTTATGTTCATATTTAAGGTGGAGAAGGTGTTTGCTGGTGCCATGAGGACATCACTGAGCTCTCTCAGTGACCACTCCAAGAGGAAGGGAGAAAACCGTGGATTTTCCCCAGCTCTGCTGGATGATTTTCTTCCCATGGAGAAAGGGCTGAACAGGATCTGTGAATTACAGCCTTGTGCAGGGGTGGGCTCTCCACAATTCCTCCCTGCCTGCCTCACTCCTCGGGCGAGGCTCTTGGATACCAAGTCCATCATACTATTTCAATAATGGCAGAAAATGAATGTGATGCATTGCCAGCAAAAATATATTAATCAATTTACAAGTAATAAAAAGTCATTAAACTCACAGAGAGTACAGGTTTGGAAAGCTAGAGGGGTGCAGGTCTGCCAGCTCCACTTCCTTTCTGGATGCTGCTACTGAGTCACAAGAGTATTTGACTGATCCAGAGATGGGTGCATGCAGTCCCCTTAATCATGCAAAAAAAAAAAAAAAATAAAATTAATGAGCACTCTTTGTGGTAAAATAAGCATAGCTGGACAGGTTTGGGGGACTTTTTGTTGTTGGTCAAAATAAAGAAATAAGGAAACATTTATTATGTCTTTAGAACCTAAACAGAAAATGTTTTATTAAACAAAATCCATATTTTTTACCTTGGTTTAGCCTAAAACTTTCCCATTAAGTCCAAGGAAATTTGCTTTTTTATTCTGCTTTTCCCATGAACATCAGCTTCTAAATGAGAAATGACCCTTCAAAATTATTTGAATGCCGTTCCTCTCTTCTAAAATTTAAAAGGAAATATTTTAGCGTTTCCAAAATATTTCCCACCCATTTCTTTCAACCAACACTGTATGCTGAATCTGCTGTCAGTCTCTCAACAGTTTTGGTTTTGGCACAATTGAGTTTTCCACTGACTCCTCCAATCTTTTCAAGAGAATACCTGACTCTGATCATGTGTCCCCTCATAAGAAATAGGTGTGTCTGTCTGGGAACAGCTAATACCAAAAATAAGAGACTGCAAATGTTTAAATCAAATTCTTGAGGAATTAGGATTCTCAGGAGGGAAGGGAGATTTTGAGCTGGGGCTTACTCTTCAATTTTATGTCCCTGTGACTTCTGAAATTATCTGGAGATCTTGAGAGGGTATTTCACAGTAAAACCCTCTGTGATACATAGGGTAGAGAGGCTTATATTGTTATGAATACTGGGATTTTCCCCCATGTATCTTGGCTGCAGATAGGACATAAGGTGATGAAGTCTTTTTCCCTGTACTAGAGCTCTGTAGGTTTTAAAGGTCTTTAAAGTCAGATTTTCCAGAGTGATTTGCAAAGCAAAGTACAATCCCTGACACCTCCAGAGGTTTAGCATTTGCCTTCAGGAGATCCACATCTCCTCACTTTTTAATTCTTGGATTTGGACCTCAAGAGTGTTAATCATAACAAGAAAAAAAAAGTGAATGAATATTTAATATAACAACTGTCCTCAACATAATAGAAAGCCATGGAGAAGCAAGAGGAGAGCTGAAGAGCTGTTTTCATAATGACCATGATTAATATTGTGTTATTTTAGAGCATCATGTTATATTTCAAATGGTGACTGAGCACAAAAGTACCATTACTGCGGGGTTTAAATCATTGCTTCTGAAGCTCCTTTCTGTTAGAGTGAGAATAAGATTGGCCATATTAATGCATAAAGAAAAATGTTATTTCATTTAGGCCCACAGAGGGCTCTCCATAATCAGGCCCAGCACTGAGGACTGCAGTTTTAACACTAAAGCACCGTGAAAGGTTAATCATACCTGAAAATCCTGCAATGAGATGGTGCTTTGATGAATGAATTCTTTATGTGCAAATGGGGGCAATTGACTCTCTCTGCACCTTTGAGGGGGTATTGATCTTCCACTTGTGCTGTGGATGTAGTGTTCTTAATTGGGCCATTTGATTTTTTGTTATGTCTAATTTCATCTGGTTTATATTTGAGTGGGAAGGGCTCCCGTTTATTGAAGCTTCTACAGCAGTAACGAGATTGTCATTTAAGCTAATTCTGTTTGTTTCACTGCTAGAAAGGCTGCAATACTGCCTTATTGATTTTGCTTTTAATAAAATGCTGCTTAAAACATCTGTGGCAGATGCAAGGATGGGGACTTAATTTCAGCCTAAGAAAAAAACACTTACAAAGGTTTTCCAGATCCAAAGTGGTAGAACAAAATCGTGTGAAGGAGGAGTTCCTTTACTTTACAGTAAATGACTGGAGAAAAAGAGTGGGGTTGAAATAAGGGGGGAATAGGGGAATATGTTTGATAGCTGAGTGTTTCATGACATTTCTTTCCTTACTGTTGAAGAAGTTCAGTGGGAGGACAGCAAACTCTGGGTCTCCAGACTCTGGAAGCTCGGCAGAGGTGAGAGCTGACGGAATATTCTTTGATGACAGCAGCCTCTGTGGTCTCCTTGGCAAACCCTCCTTGGAAATCTTCCGCTGGGGACTGCAGGCTCTCTGCTGAACTGCCAGAGATCTTTCATGTTTTGTGAACTGGGAAAGCTGAACTTTCTTCAAGAACAGACCCTGTGTCCCAGCAAATTATTTCAAACATTGTGTCCTTGATAGCCATTAGATGCATTTTAATTAAATCCTGCCGGGTTTGTTTGCCCTGTGGAATAACTTGGTCTCTGACATAGAAGATAATGTTAATGCATATGGAATTGCTATTAAAATAATGTCCAGGACCAGCATCCTCTGTACAACCTGGTCAGGCTTAATATTGCTTGACATTGGAGAAGAATGTGCTACAGATAAGGGATGGCACCTGGGGTGCCTATAGAAGGGATGGAAATGAGACTCTCCCAGGAAAATAAGTTACCCTGACACAAAATAAGTTACCCTGACACAAGAAGAGCCTCACAGAAAGTTTGCTGCAATACCCTGTGCTGAGGGGGAGCTGCCTTTGACATTTTATCCAAGAAGGGAGAGCGCTTCCTACTGTGAGAGCTCCTCCCTTCCTGCAGGCCTTACTGCTTCCTCGAGTACTGACCCGTATTCTTCTGCAGCAGCCAGGCTGAAAACGGTGATACAGTCCAGGCAGGGCTTGAATTTCCCTGCAAAGCCTTGCAGCTTGAATTACTCATCCAGGACACCCAAGCCGGAGCTCTGCTGGCTCTCTCTGCTCCGTTTGCAGCTGTTTGTCCCACATTAGCAAAGGCTGGTCTGCCTTTCTAAGTGCAAGAGCACAAATGTTTCTGTCATGTCCCAGCAGATGTCTGCTAGAGAGAGAGATATAGGGAAAGGTCATTATAGATGCATTTTCTGCCTGGAGTAAAGCTTGGCACAGAATTTTGTCCTTGATTATTGAAAGACCAACAGACCAACTGATACTGCAGTAAAAGTAAATAGGACAAAAATAGTCCTCAGCTTTCCCATTTCATTCCTGCACTGGTGGGCCTAGATCAACTGAACAACCACAATCTCCCAAACTTCTTTTCTTCTCCAGGGACATTAAAAACCATTTTTCTTTATTATCCGTAATTAGAATTACTGATCATTCTCCTCTTCAGCATTCCAGGATCCATTCATTGCACAAGCTAGTCTGAACCAAAATTGTGGTTAAATTGTGAAAAGAGAGACACATTTTTCCTCTTGCCATCTTACCCTCCCTGCTTCTCTCTTTATCCATCCTCTCAGGTAAGGCAGAATTAACCTGAGTTCCATGATGAGTTTGGCTGTGTGGCTGCGAAGTTGCCTGTGTCAGCATGACAGCTCAGAGTGGTGACAGGGTAAGGCTGTCTCGTGTTACAGCTCCAGTGGAAATCCTGCTGCAGCAAACAGGTTTCCTGCCTGATGTGTCAGCTAAGCCCAATCAAATGATCCAGGGCTCCAAACAACTTCCTCGTGTCACCCATCTCCCTTCCCTCTCCGCGTATCAAACGCAAGCAGTTCAAGCTTTCCGTGCCTCGGACATTTTTCCTGCCCTACGTTTAACCACAATATCCTGTCTCTGCAGGTGCACACCCTTCTTGCAGCCAGGGCTGTGTTGATCCTGGGGAATATTTTCCAGAAGCTGGTGGATGCACTCGCTGGAAGTTTTCTCCCATGTGCACAGTAACTGCTCACAGCTCGGCACTGCTGCCTGCATTTCTTTTCCATCTCCCTCTAAGTTCTTCCCAGGACATTAGGACTTAAATTTTCTCCCTGTCATAATGACTTGTGCATACTCTGTTAGAATTTCTTCCTGAGCAATTAATCAGCTCAGTACTTTTATCAGAACATACCTTGTGTATGCTAAGCAGAACCACAAACAGGTGAAATCAAGAGCAGTGGAGTATGAAACACTAGAGCAAGCTGACACTTTGTGGTTTCAATTCCTTTCATATGTTAAAATTTTGATGTTTGAGAAGTTTTGAGCTCTTCCTGTTTTCGCCATCTCTATAAAGTTGAAAAGCTGAGTCATAAAGAAAGTCAAGTCCTTCTGTTTCAACATTCTAAAAGCCAATGGGTTAATAAATGTTCCAAGCATGCATTCAGGCTTTTGCTATGCAGAAAGTTGTAAATTTTTTATGCTGAATCTTTCATTTGAACTTATGATTGACTTGGGCTGTTCGCTTTAATTTTTTTAAAAATTGTCTGAGGAATGTCTACTGTGCTGCTTGGGTTTTGCCCCAATCCTGCCAAAATAACGTTGTCAGAACCAATTCCAACTACTTAAAAAAATCACTCTCTTCCGAAAGGGATAAACAAGTTTTGAAACAGACTTCATAAACCCAACTTCCAGCTAAACCAGGCGTGGCAGGCACAAGGCCAGGAGAGATGTAAAAAACCTGACAGAACAGAGAGCTTTTATGTAAGGCAACAATGCAGGTCAAGAAGAGCCATAAAGCAAAAGAAAAAGGGATTAAAGATGTCAGATGACCAGTAGCGAAGGCAAAACCTTTCAGAGAGAAAGAGTTTCTGCTGCAGGCTTTTTACAGAGCTTATCCCAATCTGGACTTAATACTGCTTTGAGAATCTATTGGAATGAATGGGAAGTGCTGTGGGAATGCAATTTTTAGTACCAGAATCCATATCTGAGAGTTAGAGCCAGGAGCATCACTCAGCCATGGTTTCTTTCTTGACTGAACATTTCAAGGTTGCAAAGGTAAAACAAGTTTTTTAGCTTTTGAAATTCATATTATTAGAGAAAAGTTTTACTGAAAGCACTAACAAGCATTAATTTAGTATCTGTCTCAGATAGCAGTTTGTTATTTGGCCCTATTTGAATGAGATCAATTATGCCTTCATAATTTAAACCACTATATTCAAGTTAAATATTTTCTTTTAGGCTCAGAGAAATTTTTGTCTCAAAGTTGTATACAAGCTTATAAAAGAGAAATAGGATTTTCACTATGGAAAACCAGTTTTCAGGCAACGGAACTGTGTTTCATTTCACATGATGAAAGCTGAGCTGTGCCTCTAAATGGTGTTGAAGAGCAGAGGAGCAGTGAGAAAGAAGAAAATGTCAGGATACACTTTTAGCACACATTATTGGACCACAGCCCCTTTCAGTACCTGGGTAATTCAGCTTATAGAGATAATTATGGTTAGAAACCAGTGGCTTCCTAGGTGGGGCTAGCAGATTGGTAAAACTGCATCCTATAAACAGGCAAATTGGAAAAAAAAGAGGCACAACAGGGCAGTGTTTCCATGCCCAGATTAATTTAATGATTTCTAAAGAGCCATCTTCCCTGGGGCTTGTCTTGTTACTGGTCAAACCTAAACCCCAGAGCTCTTTTGGAGCATTCTTATCACTGGAGAAGTCCAGGGAACCTGGTGATGGCTCCAGTGCCATCAGCCAGGTTTCTCAAAGCCACAGACAAGAAATCAGTGCCCAGAGCAGCATTACTCAACATGAAACTGAGTTGTAAAAGATTTCCCTGAGGCTCAGGATAAGTGTTCTACATCCAGACCGTATTCTTTCAAAGGCATTTAATGCTTTAAAAATATCGAGGCAGGCCATGATTTTTAACCTTATCTGAAAGGGGTTTGATAGACTAAAACAAACCCCACAAATGCAAACATCATGGTAATGTATTTGCCCCTATCTGATGATACAGAGACCATATATTCCAAAGCAGCTCTCATGTGACACACGCACTACAACAGACCCCACACTGCTCCCTTTTAAAGCCTGGGGGCCTGCAAATGTGTGACAGGGCAGGAATTTGTAGCAGCAAGGTCTGAGAGGAGCTGATAAAGGGTTTTCCCTGTATTTTTCTGTCCTGCCCTTGCCCCAGTACAAGCTAAAAAGGAGACTTGCTGGCCTGCAGCAGAGCTGTGGTGTGCTTCTGTGCAGTCTGAGGGGTTTTTTTCTCTTTAAAAATACTCTCCGAGTTTGCAGCCTCTTGTCAGAACAACCGATGGTTTAAAGTTGCCTCCTGCCAGCTGAGTTATTGCCTGTCTTAAATCATTATTCCAACAAAACCACCAGGGCCCTGAGGCCGCTCGAGGGTCTTGACCCCTTCCCCAGGGTTTCTCCAGCCTGCCCAGGGTCCAGAACCCCATGTCAGCCCCCTGGGACTGCCAGCCCCTGCACCCAGGTACCACAGTCCCCCAGAGCCCAGCCCCAGCTGGCCCCAGGGAGGTGCCCAGGGCTGGGGCTGCCCCAGTGTCCCTTCCTCAGGAAGGCTGAGCCCCAGGGTGAGACCTTGGCTTGGTTGTGTTGGCGTTTTTTTGGAATCTGGGGTGTGTTTTGGCTTTTTTCTCGTCTCTTGTCACCGTACGCACAAACTCGTGTTGAAAAAAATTAGAAATATAAGAATGAGCAGTCACAGACTCAGATGCTGCCTTTTGCAGCCCGTGTTTGGATGTAAATGAGAGGGTGAAGGTTCAGCTTTCTGGCAAACAAGGGCAGATTTTTTTCTGATGAAACCTGTGATGATACACAAGCTGTGGCTGAAAGTCATCCCACTGAAAGGATCTCTCCAGATCAGGCTCCAAATTTTATTTCTCTATAGTGCTGCATTAGGGTGCAAACCCCACATGTGAATCACTTTTACCCTGGAAAGGATTTTTGATTCTGCCAGCTCCCTGCTGCTGATTTTAAACTTTTACAGCTGGGGTGTAATTTATTTGTGCCTGAGAGAGCTTCTGCCCTGAACTCAACGTGGCAAATAAAGGATAGGAACTTTCTTATCTCCACTAGGTTTGTTTAAAAAGAAAACCCTAGAAAACAAATGGTATCTTGGCTGCCGTTTGCTCTCAGCTCCTATTTGCTCATTTGTTTTCAGCATGGAAAAAGTATCTAAGCACCCTCCTAATGGATGGAACTAATTTTTTTTCCATTCTGTAGAAGCTCTGATTAGAGAAGATTTGCTGCAAATAGAGAGAGGAATCTGACAGACTTTCTAAATATATGGGCAAATTCTCTTTTGATTTCTAAGTCCTTTTTTTAAGTTTGGAGAGTTTTGGTTTTTATTTTTAAATCCTTACTTGTTTTCATGGTGTCCTTACTCCCTAGTCAGTCTCTGACGAGTAGACCAACACACAATTACCTGGGTGCCAGAACAATCCAGCCTCTTGTTAACATGAATGGACATTAAAAGTGCACGTAGCAGATGAACAAAATTCAGTTTTAAAAACAGTTACAGCCCAGAAGTAGATGGAAACACCGCATCAATCAAAACTAATGGAAGGAGCCTTAAAATGGAAATGGAGCAGTGCTGAAGATGACCTAATGTTACACATGCATATGCTTTCTAGCATTGACTTCAAATAATTTTTGGGCATTTTAAAAGGTGATAATTTAAGTTTTAAGTTACTTTGACAGATGAATAATTATGTTCTTCTGAAGTTCAATTACCCTAGGAAACATAATTTTTTTTAAACTGACAAAGCAATGTTTATCTGCAAAGAGAAGCATTAAAACCCTGTAAGAAGCAGATCTTAATTCCCTGAATATTAATTTACACAATGTTCTTGCTTTGGATCAATGAAAAAGGAAGAAATTGTGAGGAAAACTTGTAGAATGTGTTTTCATATAAGAAGAGAATTTTACCTTTAAGGCCAAATCATCACTTGTGAACAAGATTTTTGTCATCTTTTGAGATGACTGACAAAACCAGGGGTATTAACTTTGGCATTATGTGAAATTTTTGAATCCCCAAAACCAGTCTATTTTCTGGTTTTACCTGCAGCCATGCAACAATAGCAGATTTTCCAGTAACATGTGTCTTCTTTAAGGACACCTACTGTGAATTTGCATATTCTTACAGTGTGGAATTGATAGTACAATAACCAGGTTTTGGAGAGTTTCTCTCAGGTGTTTCCATAGGGATGTTCTACCCACTTTAACTCATTGCTCACCTGTACAGGGCTCTGTGTACTTCATTTTCCTCTCAGATGCAGGACAATATTCTCACACACAGATTTCAAAGTGGAGGAAAGAAATATTGGTGAACGTGAAGAAAATTACCTAAAGAACACCCAGAAAAGCAAAACTGCAGGATTAACTGATACAGCATCACATCTAAACCCCTCTGTGGTGATGTGGTGGTTGGAAAAGAATTTATATAGTTATAGATGCCCAAAATCAAGGCATTCCTCAGATTTGTGATGGATGATGCTGAGACGTCCACAGAGCCCACCTTAATTCCAGATGTTGTTCCGTAGCCTTGGTGCCATATCAGGTTTTTCTGTCAAGCAAAGGTCTGATCAGGGGGATCAAATATACAGGGGGATTTTGAAATGCAGTGTTTAAAAATAGTGCTTCATGCAGAACATCAGCAAGGTGATCATTTCTCTGAGGTACCGGCTGATTTCAGGGTCAGAGTGATCCACAAGATACTTTTACTAACAAAAAAAAAAAAAGAAAAAGAATATTGGTTTCTCATAGCACCTTTTAATGATGGAAAGTTCACATTTGTTAAAAAAATGTAAGTATGAAGGCAAGGCTTGAGCTGTGCATGATTTTCCTTGCCCTTCTTGACTGACTGGCTGGAACTCTGAAGATTAGAAGGGTGATCCTGGAAATGTAAAGGCACAGATTATACTGATTGGTAATGGGCTCCACTCTTCTCCCCCTAGAGCTCCTCAGTGCAGAGTTCACAGGACTTAGCACAGGAAAGTGCCTGAACTCTCCATTTTCCATTTATTTCACAAATCTCAGGCCAATGTTTTCTTTACCAGCACAAGTATTTTAATGCAAAATATGTACATTATAAGGGTTAAAATTAAAAAGAAAACAGAATTTAGATGTAAGGCAAAAAGTTGTCTTTGTTTCCTGTGTTATACTCAGTTTTTGCTCCACTTTCTGTGTGTATATAGTGCATATTCAGTCCTTTCCTGAGGATATCCATGATGAAGAATGTGAGTTTGGCAGTATTTTGGGAAGTCACAGACCAACCAAGTGAAACTCCTCAACATTGTAAAAGAAATCTGAACGTTTTATTTCTCTTGCAAGTGGCTGGTTCTACAACAGGGTGTTGTGTGCAATTAAATTAGTGCAATAATTGCCTTCTCTGAAGCCAATGGAACAATGTGAGAGTAAATACGATGCAGGAGCGCAGTCTGGTCAAGCAGTCACCCTGACAGGAATGATGTCATCTCCAAAGAGGCTCTCAGATGCTTCCCTAATTTACCGAGGGAAACTTTTCCCTTTCGTGCTTGCTGTAATTCTGAAAGGTGCCAAGAGCCTGCACTGGGTCTGTGCTGCTCCCGGTGGGCTGTAATTACAGTTATAAATGAGCTTTCCCTCCTGAGGATTAGCTCTGGCCTCCCTGAGCAACTGAAGGGAAATAGAAGCTGGAGCCAGGACTGGGCAAGGGACAGTGCAAAGCAGTGGGTCAGGGAAGAGAGGGAAGGGAAAGGATGAAGGGACCCTGTCAAGGCCGTGTTAATTCCTTATTTTCACTAAAAGCAGAACAAACAAAATAGCTGCCCCAGTAAGTTATTTACATTAGTGTGCTTTGGAGCAGATGGAGGGCTTTCTATCCCATTATGAAAGGCATGCAAGTTACAGTGACATGAGTCCTAATTAGCAACAACTTAAACTGCACCATCTGCATTTAACAAAGCTCCATATGCAGGGGGATGAGCGAGCCTAGCTGCCTGCATTTGTTAGCAACACGTGCAGAATAGACACCAACAGGGAGAATGCAAAGATGCTCAGGCTCTGTGAGAGGAGCTGGAAATGTTTGTGGTGTCCCTTCTACCCTCCCTGACCAAACAGAAAACTGGGGGCAAAAATCACCCCAGGACAGAATTACTGCCTCCTGTGGAGAGGGGCATTGATACACAGATTTGCCAATTTCAGCTTATTGGTTATCCACTCCTAGCTAACACTTTTTTTAAAAAAAAATTCTTTTTTTTTTCTTCTTTTTTCTTTTTATTTTTGGCAGGAAATTTCACATCATCTTCCCCATGGCAATCTGAGCAGACAGTGTGTAATTTTAGATGCCCAGATTGAAAGCCCAATCCTTTTGCCACTGACAGCACTCTGCCATGCAAATTTCGGCATAAGGGATCTGTTGGCTTCAGTTTAGTGGAGAATAAGAAAATTGATCTTTCTTTTAATTTAGCAATAGCAGTCTCCTGAATCAAGGTCTCTCATGGTCCTACCCTCAATCACCCTTTCCATACCCACCCAGAAAGGCTCTGATCTGAAGCACAGTGAATACCTGGTGAACTCTGGAGATGACAAACATCTTGCTCCAGGAGGGTTTTGTGAATCATCTTTTCGTGAGGGATAGCAGCAGCTGAGGAGCTGTTATTGTGCTGGATTCAGTTCCTCCTCAGGCTGGACTCCGTATCGCTGTGAGATAAAAACAAAATACTGAATTAGGAACAAAAAAAAAAAAATGAAGTCTTTATAAGCACAAGTAATTGGGCGCACACAGCATGATTGAAAAGTGAGAGGGGATCATTAATGTCTGTTTTCACAGAAATCTGGATGTAGGGGATTAAGCTGACTGCAATAGATTCCTCCCACCTCGGTTTCCCCCCTTTCCATTCTGCTGCCTCTGATATGGAGATTTACACTGACCTCTGGGCTTTCAAATCTTGCAATTTGCCAGCTCTTTGATAGAAGCACATTCTCACTGGCCACTTCATTCCTTTCTGATCAGTATTACGTGACACCAGCAATCAGAAGGCCTTTGATTCGCCAGGACAAAAGGGAGAATGGAAATGTACTTTTTCCCCCCTAACACAGCACTGCCAAAGTCCCATGAGCTGGTTGTAATCCTGGTCTCATTTTTTCTTTCCCCTTTTTTTGTGATTTTAGAAGCCCAGCTTCGAGCTAAGCAAGAACAAGATAACACAAGTTCTTTTACCATTTGAATACTGAGGGAATAAATCTTTTTATCTCTCCCTGTCTTCAGGTGCAGGAAGTAAAAAATCTTTTCTGTATGAACACTGAATAGGACTGGTCCATTTTTCTTTCCCTGCAGCATTAGTTGCATTTCTAAAAGGAGACCTATTTAACCACATAAACCAGCAGGAAATGTGGGGACAAAATGGAACTATTTTCAAGAAGACAACACTGAAGACACAGGCATAGCAGACACAGGCAGTAAAACCACCCTCCATTAAAGTTGTGACTGAAGGATTCTGGAAAAACTCCTTTAAATATTATATCATTAATATTTCACAGTATTTTCTTTACCAGCATAAGTATTTTAATACAAAATATGTAAATAATAAGGGTTAAAATTAAAAGAGAAAATAGAATTTAGATGTAAGGTGAAAAGTTGTCTTTGTTTCCTGTGTTATACTCAGTTTTTGCTCCAATTTTTATGTGTATATAGTGGTATATTCAGTCCTTTCTTGAGGATATCCATGATGAAGAGTTGATGTTTAATCAGTTTTTGGAGTATTGCTTGCACCTTGTTTACCAAAAAATGGTGTAACTTCACATAATACCAGAAAAGCCATATCCTTCCATATTATTAAAGAAAAAATAAAAGCCATATTATTCAAAATAACATCATAGATTGATTCCTATAGCTTTCTATCTGTAGTACATTAAAGTGTTTTTAAATTAGAAAAAAGGCAAAAATATCTTGGGTTGAGATTTAAAATAATTGGGAAAGCATCAGGCACCATTAACATGAGAAGATTTCTCAAGCTGAAGAATCTTCAGTCATTTTGAACTTACTGATGTTGAGAAATTTTAGGCAGATTTGGAACACTATCAAATAGATAAACTGTACTCACATTATGCTATTTAATCATATTCAAAATATTTCTCAGGTTGTTTGATCAAAGCTGTTGTCAGCTTTGTAATTTCTGAAGTGAAAGATTCTCCCTGATTTTTACAGGAAAGAATTACACACAAAAAATAGGCAGAAAGGAACGAATGAGAAGCACAATACTTTCAATTTGATAGAAGTTACTTTGACAAAATTCTACCTCAAGAAAATCTTATAACATTTTAGATTTGAATAGAAGAAAAATAAGATTCAAACCTCATAATCTATCTACCAAGAAGGTGTATTTTTTAATTTTAATTTCTGTTTTCATTGAATGATTAATTTAACCCCATACAGGACATAATTTTTCTTCTTTATTTCTTTAACTGGAAAGGGTGTTCTCCCTGACCATCTTCGTGGGGTTTTGGTTTCATTTTGAGGTTTTTTTTCCCCACATTCTCCTATGGAGAAGAATGACAACTTACTATTAACAATATCTTGTTTGAAATTAACAGGAAGCTGTGATTTAAAAAAGATCAGCATTTTCCCAGAAATATATTCTGATGGCCAATATTTGACTATTCCAGTTGTTATTAAGTAGAATAAAACTCCTTTGGTGAATGGTTGGACATGGAGAGAGAATGGTT
Organism: Pomatostomus ruficeps; assembly: GCA_013400735.1. Classification (NCBI taxonomy): domain Eukaryota; kingdom Metazoa; phylum Chordata; class Aves; order Passeriformes; family Timaliidae; genus Pomatostomus; species Pomatostomus ruficeps. The sequence goes on along the minus strand of VYZT01037723.1, from coordinate 2,533 downwards.
TTGATTTCATTTTGGTGACTCAGGTATCGTGTAGCAAAACAGTAGTTATGAAAGCTGGGCTTCTGTGATGATCAAACTGTATAAAATGAAAACAGTTACTTATGTTTTCTACGGTGTTTTTTTTGGTTTTTGATCTTCTGTGCCCCTATTATACATGAAATCCTGTGATGAAAATTATTTTAGAACAGTTATCTGTAGCGTAAAGGTGCTGTGAAATATGTAAACAAATCAAATATTAATTATAAAAGGTTCATTTCCATCCTGTTAACTCTCCTTTGATTCATGAGCAGTAGCTAATCATGGGCAGAACTTATAAAGGAATTGAGCCTGAAGCTGTTGTACCTGGGTTAAAAGCCAATTTTTTGGTGCTGTTCTTTCTGTTATTAATTGCTGTATGATTTGAAAATGAGAGTGGCAGAAACTACAACTGCCTCTTGTGGGAGCAGATCCTTGCTGAGTGCCAGCTTGATGAGAGAAGCACCAAAAATCTGCACTTTTTTTGAGGGCAGTGGTGAAGTTCCCTGTGCAGTTTAGGGGTTACAGCCTCTCCTGATGGGGAAGTAAGGAATGACTGATCTGTTTCTGCAACACTGCAAAAAGCCCATGAGATCTTCAGCTGGCAGAAATCATTTGCCAAAATCACAGCAGCAGCACTGATTTACACCAGGCCAAGGTGGGGCAGAGCAGCAGAAAGTACAAATGAGCTCTTGGAAGACAAACCTTTGTTTCCACTGATGTAGAACTCCATTTAATTTGCCAGCATGGATTGAGGGCAGTTATCAAGTTTATTTATAACCTTCAGGATAGAAATTCATCAAAGAGAGCTTTCCTCTCAGTCTCTGTTTTGTATCTGCAGTAGAGGTGAAAAAAACCAAAGTGAAATTTCCTTGGTGCAGCACTGGAAATTTTACGTAAGTATGTTATAAAATAACAAACACATAGGTATTACTTCTCTAGGATGATAATAATAATATTCCATCTGAGAATTTATAACTTATTAATTACCAGACAAAAAGCAGCAAGCATTTTAGCACCTGCAGCTGCAGGCAGCAAACAGCCTAACCTGCTGATACACAATTCAGCTCTGTTGTAATTAGAAAAGTGTGGTCTGACTTTTTCTGAGAATCATCTACTCATTTCATATAAACCCTTACAGGAGATACTGTATTTCCTGCTCCAGTGGGACAGACAGTGATTTCTGGATGGATATCTTATGGTGGCCACCTTCAAACTGAGCAATAACCTTCCCAAGCCTCAGGTGTCCCCATCCTTCAGAGCTGTGACAGTCTTGTGCCTTTATTGTATTTTGCAGTAGGGTTCCTAAATTTGAGAGGACTCTCTAGGCAAATAACACAGTGGCTGAAGCAGTTTCAACAGAAAATTCTTTTTTTCTTTTTTCTTTTTCTTTTTTTTTTTTTTTTTTTTGGG